>JAWNOE010000102.1:5000-291233 GCA_035046095.1 Drosophila pseudotakahashii
TTTTTCTTACTTTCCTAATTTTTCTTTATAATTAATAGTTTAAATAAAGAAACAGAAATTCAAAATAATAATTCGCCATATTAGTGATTCTTTGTGAAACGTATCGAGATTTTCTTCATGGTCTGAAAACGAAATCTAATTTTTATGACAATATCACACCATTTAAAAAGGATTTTTAAAAAAGTTTAAAAAAATCCATTTGACAGAAGCGGAGATATGGCGATGGCGAATCACCTTAAACGATTTTATGTGTGTGTGTGTCTGTGTCTGGCGCCCACGCCGATTTTGGGCGTTAGAGGGGGCGTGGCCATCGGCTGAAACAAACTTGCGCTGCGTAGGAAGCCCAAGAATATGTGTGGGTAATCCCAACTTTCTAGCTTTTGTAGTTTCCGAGATCTCAGCGTTCATACACACGGACAGATAGACGGACAGACAGACGGACAGAGGGACAGACGGACATGGCTAGATCGACTCGGCTAGTGACCCTGATCAAGAATATATATACTTTATAGGGTCGGAAACGCTTCCTTTTACCTGTTACATACTTTTGCACGAATACAATATACTCTTTTATTCTACGAGTAACGGGTATAATTATTATTTTTGCCAAGCTTTCAAATAAAAATAACACCCATAATGGTTCCAGTGCAAAATATAGTCCGAACTTTAACAAAAATATTTCATTTCCGGTTTTCTGCAAATCGGCATTTTTAATCTTTATAAAAAAATAGTATAATGTTCAATACATAATTCTTGTTGGCTCCTGAAAGTTTTGTCATGGTACCACCATTACTTTCTGCATAATTTAATAAAAGAATAAAAAACAAAGCAGTCTTTTGTTGTTATACATTAAATTATGCTAGATGAACAGTTTTCGTTTTTAATGATTTCCGGGAGAACGACCGTTCCCATTAAGGTAAAACTTGAAGGAAAAAAACAGTTTGGTATTACAAAAAAAACACTACCAATTTCAACGTGGGACAATAACTTTTTGCTACTTATTTAGTTCTAAGGAATAAAACTCGAAGGTAGCAGAATAGTTAGCAACACGTTACATCCCCGCTTTAACAAAAAAAATCCTTTTTAAATGGTGTGATATCGTCATAAAAATAAGACATCGTTTTGAGACAATGAAAAAAATCTCGATACGTTTCACAAAGAATCACTCATATATACTTGGCATAAAATATAGAATTTTGGAAAATATTCCCAAGATGGGTCTTGTGGACACAAAAGTTGTCAATTCGACGGCAAAAGTCGTTAATAAAGTAGAATTTCAAAGTAATGATACAGAAACAATAACAATACTATTAATAATAACTGTAATGTCAGCAAGTGTTTTCCTAAAAGTCTCAAGAAAAAGTAGGCCAGCTGCGGATCGTCCACAGGTCGCTAAGTAGATCCGAATTTTATGAAACCAAGTTTATTTTGTTAAGAAATAATGTTGAAACTTTCTAAACATATCTTACATTGAATATCTAAAAAATTCTGTCTGTCTGTCTGTCTGTCTGTCTGTCTGTCTGTCTGTCTGTCTGTCTGTCTGTCTGTCTGTCTGTCTGTCTGTCTGTCTGTCTGTCTGTCTGTCTGTCTGTCTGTCTGTCTGTCTGTCTGTCTGTCTGTCTGTCTGTCTGTCTGTCTGTCTGTCTGTCTGTCTGTCTGTCTGTCTGTCTGTCTGTCTGTCTGTCTGTCTGTCTGTCTGTCTGTCTGTCTGTCTGTCTG
Source organism: Drosophila pseudotakahashii (assembly GCA_035046095.1). Lineage (NCBI taxonomy): Eukaryota > Metazoa > Arthropoda > Insecta > Diptera > Drosophilidae > Drosophila > Drosophila pseudotakahashii. The sequence goes on from JAWNOE010000102.1 coordinate 6,720, forward strand.
TCTGTCTGTCTGTCTGTCTGTCTGTCTGTCTGTCTGTCTGTCTGTCTGTCTGTCTGTCTGTCTGTCTGTCTGTCTGTCTGTCTGTCTGTCTGTCTGTCTGTCTGTCTGTCTGTCTGTCTGTCTGTCTGTCTGTCTGTCTGTCTGTCTGTCTGTCTGTCTGTCTGTCTGTCTGTCTGTCTGTCTGTCTGTCTGTCTGTCTGTCTGTCTGTCTGTCTGTCTGTCTGTCTGTCTGTCTGTCTGTCTGTCTGTCTGTCTGTCTGTCTGTCTGTCTGTCTGTCTGTCTGTCTGTCTGTCTGTCTGTCTGTCTGTCTGTCTGTCTGTCTGTCTGTCTGTCTGTCTGTCTGTCTGTCTGTCTGTCTGTCTGTCTGTCTGTCTGTCTGTCTGTCTGTCTGTCTGTCTGTCTGTCTGTCTGTCTGTCTGTCTGTCTGTCTGTCTGTCTGTCTGTCTTTCATTCTTGTTCTTATTTCTATTATACATGCATTTAAAGATGGATTTCTATTCGGAAATAGTTTTATTAATTACCTGCTGTGTAATGCCACTTTCTTATTCCTCATCTGGTATGTATTGACTTATAATAGTAAAAACTAAGTATTTCTTCTGGGTTCAACATATAATTATTGGGAGATCAGCTTAAATAATACATCCCTGGTTTCTATTGACTTTGTACCAAAACATGGAGACCGTAAACAAACAAACACTTGGCGAACCTAAATGATATCAAAACATGGCGACCGTGACAGTTATGTTGAATCCGAAAACAAAAAGAAACTTGAAAAAAAGTTGAGCAATCCAAGCAGTTATGAGCGAAAAATGTCTACGTTAAAACAATTGTGAATATTGTGTCTAATAATACAGAAACGAGATATTCTATATTCTATATAGAAGAGACACCTGGAGAGGCTGCAATTCACAATACCGAAAATTTAAAATCAACTTTGTACTGGTGCGAAGTAACGTAACAAAGGCTGCATTAATTGCCAATGCCTAAGTTACCTTTAATATTAAACTCTTCTACCCAAGCCGATGCGTGAAAGCGCTGCTTGGAAAATACTAACCTCTGTTAGGCTTTGTACTAAAATCATATGGCAGATATTTTAATTATATAGAGCGACACATTGTAAATCTGCCATGTGAAAAAAGTACTACGGCCAATATTTTTCTTACTTTCCTAATTTTTCTTTATAATTAATAGTTTAAATAAAGAAACAGAAATTCAAAATAATAATTCGCCATATTAGTGATTCTTTGTGAAACGTATCGAGATTTTCTTCATGGTCTGAAAACGAAATCTAATTTTTATGACAATATCACACCATTTAAAAAGGATTTTTAAAAAAGTTTAAAAAAATCCATTTGACAGAAGCGGAGATATGGCGATGGCGAATCACCTTAAACGATTTTATGTGTGTGTGTGTCTGTGTCTGGCGCCCACGCCGATTTTGGGCGTTAGAGGGGGCGTGGCCATCGGCTGAAACAAACTTGCGCTGCGTAGGAAGCCCAAGAATATGTGTGGGTAATCCCAACTTTCTAGCTTTTGTAGTTTCCGAGATCTCAGCGTTCATACACACGGACAGATAGACGGACAGACAGACGGACAGAGGGACAGACGGACATGGCTAGATCGACTCGGCTAGTGACCCTGATCAAGAATATATATACTTTATAGGGTCGGAAACGCTTCCTTTTACCTGTTACATACTTTTGCACGAATACAATATACTCTTTTATTCTACGAGTAACGGGTATAATTATTATTTTTGCCAAGCTTTCAAATAAAAATAACACCCATAATGGTTCCAGTGCAAAATATAGTCCGAACTTTAACAAAAATATTTCATTTCCGGTTTTCTGCAAATCGGCATTTTTAATCTTTATAAAAAAATAGTATAATGTTCAATACATAATTCTTGTTGGCTCCTGAAAGTTTTGTCATGGTACCACCATTACTTTCTGCATAATTTAATAAAAGAATAAAAAACAAAGCAGTCTTTTGTTGTTATACATTAAATTATGCTAGATGAACAGTTTTCGTTTTTAATGATTTCCGGGAGAACGACCGTTCCCATTAAGGTAAAACTTGAAGGAAAAAAACAGTTTGGTATTACAAAAAAAACACTACCAATTTCAACGTGGGACAATAACTTTTTGCTACTTATTTAGTTCTAAGGAATAAAACTCGAAGGTAGCAGAATAGTTAGCAACACGTTACATCCCCGCTTTAACAAAAAAAAATCCTTTTTAAATGGTGTGATATCGTCATAAAAATAAGACATCGTTTTGAGACAATGAAAAAAATCTCGATACGTTTCACAAAGAATCACTCATATATACTTGGCATAAAATATAGAATTTTGGAAAATATTCCCAAGATGGGTCTTGTGGACACAAAAGTTGTCAATTCGACGGCAAAAGTCGTTAATAAAGTAGAATTTCAAAGTAATGATACAGAAACAATAACAATACTATTAATAATAACTGTAATGTCAGCAAGTGTTTTCCTAAAAGTCTCAAGAAAAAGTAGGCCAGCTGCGGATCGTCCACAGGTCGCTAAGTAGATCCGAATTTTATGAAACCAAGTTTATTTTGTTAAGAAATAATGTTGAAACTTTCTAAACATATCTTACATTGAATATCTAAAAAATTCTGTCTGTCTGTCTGTCTGTCTGTCTGTCTGTCTGTCTGTCTGTCTGTCTGTCTGTCTGTCTGTCTGTCTGTCTGTCTGTCTGTCTGTCTGTCTGTCTGTCTGTCTGTCTGTCTGTCTGTCTGTCTGTCTGTCTGTCTGTCTGTCTGTCTGTCTGTCTGTCTGTCTGTCTGTCTGTCTGTCTGTCTGTCTGTCTGTCTGTCTGTCTGTCTGTCTGTCTGTCTGTCTGTCTGTCTGTCTGTCTGTCTGTCTGTCTGTCTGTCTGTCTGTCTGTCTGTCTGTCTGTCTGTCTGTCTGTCTGTCTGTCTGTCTGTCTGTCTGTCTGTCTGTCTGTCTGTCTGTCTGTCTGTCTGTCTGTCTGTCTGTCTGTCTGTCTGTCTGTCTGTCTGTCTGTCTGTCTGTCTGTCTGTCTGTCTGTCTGTCTGTCTGTCTGTCTGTCTGTCTGTCTGTCTGTCTGTCTGTCTGTCTGTCTGTCTGTCTGTCTGTCTGTCTGTCTGTCTGTCTGTCTGTCTGTCTGTCTGTCTGTCTGTCTGTCTGTCTGTCTGTCTGTCTGTCTGTCTGTCTGTCTGTCTGTCTGTCTGTCTGTCTGTCTGTCTGTCTGTCTGTCTGTCTGTCTGTCTGTCTTTCATTCTTGTTCTTATTTCTATTATACATGCATTTAAAGATGGATTTCTATTCGGAAATAGTTTTATTAATTACCTGCTGTGTAATGCCACTTTCTTATTCCTCATCTGGTATGTATTGACTTATAATAGTAAAAACTAAGTATTTCTTCTGGGTTCAACATATAATTATTGGGAGATCAGCTTAAATAATACATCCCTGGTTTCTATTGACTTTGTACCAAAACATGGAGACCGTAAACAAACAAACACTTGGCGAACCTAAATGATATCAAAACATGGCGACCGTGACAGTTATGTTGAATCCGAAAACAAAAAGAAACTTGAAAAAAAGTTGAGCAATCCAAGCAGTTATGAGCGAAAAATGTCTACGTTAAAACAATTGTGAATATTGTGTCTAACAATACAGAAACGAGATATTCTATATTCTATATAGAAGAGACACCTGGAGAGGCTGCAATTCACAATACCGAAAATTTAAAATCAACTTTGTACTGGTGCGAAGTAACGTAACAAAGGCTGCATTAATTGCCAATGCCTAAGTTACCTTTAATATTAAACTCTTCTACCCAAGCCGATGCGTGAAAGCGCTGCTTGGAAAATACTAACCTCTGTTAGGCTTTGTACTAAAATCATATGGCAGATATTTTAATTATATAGAGCGACACATTGTAAATCTGCCATGTGAAAAAAGTACTACGGCCAATATTTTTCTTACTTTCCTAATTTTTCTTTATAATTAATAGTTTAAATAAAGAAACAGAAATTCAAAATAATAATTCGCCATATTAGTGATTCTTTGTGAAACGTATCGAGATTTTCTTCATGGTCTGAAAACGAAATCTAATTTTTATGACAATATCACACCATTTAAAAAGGATTTTTATAAAAGTTTAAAAAAATCCATTTGACAGAAGCGGAGATATGGCGATGGCGAATCACCTTAAACGATTTTATGTGTGTGTGTGTCTGTGTCTGGCGCCCACGCCGATTTTGGGCGTTAGAGGGGGCGTGGCCATCGGCTGAAACAAACTTGCGCTGCGTAGGAAGCCCAAGAATATATATGGACGTTGATGCACTACGAGAAGTACAAACAAGTGGCCCAACGACACCAAGCACGTGCTTGTTACGCGCGGGGCCCTTTTGTAAATTTGGGCAAAAATGCGAGTTCGCGAGGAAGAATACATAAAACCAATAAAGACGGGACAAATAATAAAAAAAAAAACATGCAGTTAGGAGTGAAGCAAATGAGTTAAAATGTTAGTTTTTAATACCGGGATAGAAGTTGATGTGCAAATTAAATGATAAAGAACGTTATAGTTATTACATAGAACGCGAAAGGGCTCGTGCAGACCAAAATTTGATGTACATCGAGGTAAATTTAGAGGATGATAATTACGTGTTAGTCTAACGGGAACATTAAAAGTTAGGCGGCTAACAAGTTCTACAGAATCAATATCACCTCTTATAAGATTATGCATAAAAATGGTACCAAGCATTTTTCTACGATTTGCAAGTGTCGGTAAATTAAGCAATAATAATCTACTCTGGTAGGAAGGTAGCCTTACGTTTTGATCCCAGTTCAAACTACGAAGGGCAAAAAGGAGAAATTTTTTTTGTACCGACTCTATACGGTCAATGTGGACTTGGTATTGTGGGCTCCAAACCGAAGAACAATATTCCAATATAGGACGGACAAGGGAGGTAAATAATAATTTGGTTATATAAGGGTCATCAAATTCTTTTGACCAACGCTTTATAAACCCAAGAACACTCATAGCTTTATTGACTGTCGACATTATGTGGCAGTCAAATTTAAGCTTCGGGTCCAGAAGAACGCCTAAATCATTTACTGAATATATACGGTCAAGTGGCAAATTCTGAAGCGAATAACTTATAAAGGTAGGGGTGACCCTATAAAAGGTCATTACGTTGCATTTTAGGCAGTTCAAATTTAAGAGGTTATACTCACACCATACTTGAAAATGATCAATGTCTGATTGTAAGCCAAAACCAGACTCTATATTATTATATGTCAAACAAAGCTTGACATCATCCGCATACATTAGTACACGAGAATGTGTTACAATAGAGGGAAGATCGTTAATAAACAAAGTAAACAGCAAAGGGCTCAAATGACTACCCTGAGGTACTCCAGATGTCACATGAATCGTTTTTGAAACAGCGTTCTTAAATATAACCCTCTGAGTCCTCCCATTCAAATAGCTTGAAATCCAAGTTAATAGATTACATGGAAACCCAAGCAAATCTAATTTGAATAAAAGAAGAGAGTGGTTAACAGAGTCAAAGGCTTTACTGAAATCAGTATATACAACGTCAGTCTGCATTTTATTGTTAAATCCATTTATAACAATTGATGACAATTCAAGTAGGTTGGTGGTAGTCGATCTTCGCTTAACAAAACCGTGCTGACACGGTGATATTAGCGAGGAACATAAATGTTGCAAATGAGAAGTGATAATACGTTCAAAGGCTTTTGGAATAACCGACAATTTAGAAATACCTCTATAATTCTGGGCATCCGCCTTCGCACCCTTTTTGTGAAGTGGAATAATAAAAGAATCCTTCCAGATAGTTGGAAAAACTGATGATGAAATAGACAATTGAAAAAGTTTAAGAATAGGTTTGCAGATGGTTGATGCACAAAACTTTAGCACACACCCAGGAAGTCCATCAGGACCGGGAGAGTAAGTTGGCGTTGTTGATGTTAAATCTCTTAAGAGAGAACTTTCGGTAATTAAAGGGGAAAAAATACAATTTGCCCTATTTAAGGGATTACGGTAATTTGATTCTGACCATGAAGAAGAGCTATAAGTAGTTTGGAAAAAGTCAGAGAATAAATCAGCAATTTCAGAGTCAGTCGATGCCTCCATTGAGTTAAATCGAACCGATGAAGGCAAAGCTGATGACTTACGCTTTGCGTTGACAAAGTTATAAAATTGCTTCGGATCATTTGTAAATTCAAATTTACAACGATTTAAATACATGGAATAGCAATGACTGTTAAGAACATTAAAATCAGATCGAGCCACCACATATTTCGAAAAATCAGATGGCTTACCCGATTTTTTATACTTTTTATAAGTGTTTGTTTTAAGATTTTTTAGTCTTTGAAGCGCATTTGTAAACCAGGGGGGCCTGTTCGGCTTGGGAGGAAGCCTATCAGGAACGCATTCATTAAAAAAAGTGTATAGAACGCTGTAGAAAAGTTCCGTTGCTCTTTCGATGTCCACACAGTTATAAAGATCTGTCCAATCGTATTGCGAAATCATTAAATTAAGTTTATTATAGTCACATTTCCGAAAGCATCTCATTTTAGTTGGAGAAACTAAAGAAGAGAGGGTATCAAGGTAGGGGAGGCAAATTGTCAATTCCATAGTTGGATGGTATCGGTCTTCTGGTACCACAAGAGCGTCAATTCTAGATACTGTGACTTCAGACGGCTCTGAAACAAACACAAGATCTAATTGTCTATTTAATGAATTTCGTATAAAGCTAACCTGCTGTAACGATAATTCTAAAAGACCATCCACAAAATCATGGGTGGATAAAGGTAAAGCGACAAGTGAGTCAGCAGGGGGGGACCAAGATATATCAGGGAGATTAAAGTCACCCAAAACAATGAAAAGGTCTCTATTGGATAAAAAGGATAAAATAGATTTAATAGCAGATAGATGTTGCTCATAAATTATTAGGTCAGAGCCAGGCGGAATATACGAACATGTAATAAAAATAGACAAGGATTGCAGGGAAACTTTCACACAAACAAATTCAATGTCATTAGAGGCATGAGAGTGAATTCTCTCAGAACTTATGGTGGAGGTGACGGCAATTAAAACGCCGCCCCCCCTACGGGAAAGGCGATCGGTTCTGTAGGTATTAAAATTGGTAGACAGAACTTCAGAGTCTGTTATCTCTGGTTTCAGCCAAGTTTCAGTAAAAGCTAAGATATCGTCCGTAAATGCCGAGGAGTCAGCATAAAGCTTTGGTAGCTTCATGTTAAGTCCTCTAACATTTTGGTAAGCCAAAAATAAACTTTTCAGTTTTTTGGCACCGTGGAAGGCCTATTATTTGTTCTCGGTTTATTGGGAACAAATTCTTTTATAACCAGATCATCATTAAGCCAGAAGCTTTCAGAAAGAAGTTCTTTAAACACATCAGGCGGAGCAAAAATTTTGAAAGACGATATCCTACGGGCGTATGAAAATCGAAATTGTTCAACCGCAATATCCTCGGATGGGAATTTTTCACGAATGAATTCCAAAACATCCTCAGATGTGGTATCAGGCGTAAATCTTGAAACAAATAGTTGCTTCCTGTGTGGAACAACTGAGAGTTTCTTACGCCCCCCAGCAGCAGTCTGAACCTCACTCAGCTGAGAGCCAGAAGCGGCACCTACTGTACATCTGGGTACAACTGAGAGATTTTTACGACCCCCAGCAGCAGCCTGAACCTCATTCGGCTGAGCGACAGAAACGGCGCCCACTGTACCTATGGGTATGGTAGGCACCAGATTGGTTGATTCCGCCGGATCTGGAGCCTGACTTTCAGATACAGGGGCTACAGGGACAGGGACTACACCTGAACTAGCAGTATCCGTTGGCACAGGTGGTTCACATACCCCTGGGTCACCAGAAACTGCAGCAGCTACCAAGTTTGGATTTAAAGTGGATTCAACACTCGCCCTTACTGTCGTTGAGCTAGCTTTTTTGCGTTTGGGCGACTCGGTTAATAATTTTTTATTATTAAATTGTTCACATACGGAATTAAATCCATCATTGAGCTGTTTAAAAACTCGTGAAAGATTACATAGGCCGTCTCGAGTCTGCCTCATAAAGCTGCTCATCTCAACTGCCAAATCCCTGCAGTGCTCACATACCCACATGAGACCAATCCGCATTTCAATAAAGTCTTTAACTCTGCCAGTAAATCCTGCACATTTAGAATGCATCATTGCTTCGCAGAGCCAACAGTAAACAAAAGGGTCATTAGATGCAGTCCTACAATTTTTCTTAGTACAGATAAGAGTCATTATAAGAAAAATATGTTAGAGAATAAAGAGAATAAAATAAAAAGTATATAAAAGTATAAAAAATACCTCAAGTAAATTTGGCACTGGGATCAAATTCCAAAACCACAAAATCACAAAAACACAAAAAGTATAAGAGCGCGAGATCGCGAATTAAATCGAAAGAGAGCGCGAGAGAAAAGTCTTCTATCGACTGAGCGTGGCTTGTGGGGCACCAAAACAACTCAACGCACGAACAGTTAGATGTAAAGCAAGCAAGAGAGAGAGAGAGACTATGAGAATAGGTCTACAAGAAATTCGGCAGGTTCAGAGAGAGTGAAATTACAGTTATAATAGAGCGGCAGAGAGAGAGAGAGTAAGAGTATGAGAGAGAATATAAGAGCCAATTTAGAGAGTGCAAATTACACTAACAAAGCCAAGATATTAAATAAATCAAATGGAAATGTTAAAATAACTATAACCACGTACCCGTAATCTGGGAGATCTATGAAAGTCACTAACACGATTGTTAGGCTAAACTTTGTTAGTAAATAAACACAAAATACTTGCGGAAATAACACAATATAAAACAAAAACTCAGAGCACAATGGTAAACACAACCGTTCACAAGCGACGCTAAATCGAAAAAAAAAGAAAAATATGTGTGGGTAATCCCAACTTTCTAGCTTTTGTAGTTTCCGAGATCTCAGCGTTCATACACACGGACAGATAGACGGACAGACAGACGGACAGAGGGACAGACGGACATGGCTAGATCGACTCGGCTAGTGACCCTGATCAAGAATATATATACTTTATAGGGTCGGAAACGCTTCCTTTTACCTGTTACATACTTTTGCACGAATACAATATACTCTTTTATTCTACGAGTAACGGGTATAATTATTATTTTTGCCAAGCTTTCAAATAAAAATAACACCCATAATGGTTCCAGTGCAAAATATAGTCCGAACTTTAACAAAAATATTTCATTTCCGGTTTTCTGCAAATCGGCATTTTTAATCTTTATAAAAAAATAGTATAATGTTCAATACATAATTCTTGTTGGCTCCTGAAAGTTTTGTCATGGTACCACCATTACTTTCTGCATAATTTAATAAAAGAATAAAAAACAAAGCAGTCTTTTGTTGTTATACATTAAATTATGCTAGATGAACAGTTTTCGTTTTTAATGATTTCCGGGAGAACGACCGTTCCCATTAAGGTAAAACTTGAAGGAAAAAAACAGTTTGGTATTACAAAAAAAACACTACCAATTTCAACGTGGGACAATAACTTTTTGCTACTTATTTAGTTCTAAGGAATAAAACTCGAAGGTAGCAGAATAGTTAGCAACACGTTACATCCCCGCTTTAACAAAAAAAATCCTTTTTAAATGGTGTGATATCGTCATAAAAATAAGACATCGTTTTGAGACAATGAAAAAAATCTCGATACGTTTCACAAAGAATCACTCATATATACTTGGCATAAAATATAGAATTTTGGAAAATATTCCCAAGATGGGTCTTGTGGACACAAAAGTTGTCAATTCGACGGCAAAAGTCGTTAATAAAGTAGAATTTCAAAGTAATGATACAGAAACAATAACAATACTATTAATAATAACTGTAATGTCAGCAAGTGTTTTCCTAAAAGTCTCTAAATTACACAATAGGTGTTTAAGGGGGGAGATACATATAGAACTGCAATTTTTTCATGTTTTTCGTGATTTTTTTAAACAATAAAGGATTGTGCTGGGACTTCGTAACTTGGCATGTCGATTACATTGTTTATATATAATTGTAACCAATTTTTAAAAGAAAAAGTAGGCCAGCTGCGGATCGTCCACAGGTCGCTAAGTAGATCCGAATTTTATGAAACCAAGTTTATTTTGTTAAGAAATAATGTTGAAACTTTCTAAACATAACTTACATTGAATATCTAAAAAATTCTGATTGTGGCATTCCTTCAAAGTCAAAACTTAATTTTGTTTAATTTTTGTTGTGGTTTTTGCTAAACAAAAAATACTTAAACGTAAAAATTTCTATATTAACGAGGTTGGGGTGGGCAATTTCATTACAAACATTTCTGTAAAACCAGCATAATGATTGAAGCATTACTTTTTGAGATACGCGATCCGCAGCTGAAAAAAACATGGTTTCGAGAAAAACGCATTTAGAGTAATGAAATATATCTACTGCACAAGGAAGGTGGGTGCCGTTATCCTGGTATGAGTTCTAAAATAGTTCGAAATTCTTCGTGAAACTTTAAATGACAAAAAATAATTAAATTTTTGCCTTTTCTATATGTATCTCCCCCCTTAAAGAAGAAATTCCAGAGTCAAACAAATGACCTAGATAAAATTAAAAAAAAAACTTGCCTTTTATAATTTCAAGCATTAATAAAAGTAAAACAAAACCAGAAAGGAAGCTAGCTTTGGGCAGCCGAAGCTTATATACCCTTGCAGATAAAGTAAGTACCTATATTTTATTGCTTACTCTATCGGTGCAGTTCCAGGGGTTCCAGTTGTCAAGTTACAATGAATTTACTTATATTTGCTTGATTATTCCTATGGGAGCCTTAAGATATAGTGGTCCGATCCGGCTCGCTCCAATATATGTAATACCTGCAATAGAAAGAAGAGTTTTGGGAAAGTTTCATCGCGATAGCTTTATAACTGAGAGACAAGTTCGCATAGAAACGGACAGACGTACATGGCTAGTTGGACTCGGCTATTGGTGCACTGCGTTACAAACTTCTGACTGAAATTATAATACCCATGCAAGGGTATAAAAATGTTTGTTTAATAACCGAAAAAAAAATAGAGGTGCAGAAACATCGATGGAAACATCGATGCATCGATGTTTTTCCATTTTTTCAAAACATCGATGTTTTTTTAGGCCATCGATGTTTCTAGAGCCATCACTGTTCAAAGAAGAAAGCACGCTAAAGGTTTATAATTTGTAACATTTTCATACCCTTGCAGAGGGTATAATGATTTCAGTCACATTATTGCAACGCAGTGAAGGAGACGTTTCCGACCCCATAAAGTATATATACTCTTGATCAGCATCACTAGAAGTGTCGATCTAGCCATGCCTGTTCGTCCGTTTCTACGCAAACTAGTCTTTTAGCTTTAAAGCTATCGGAATGAAACTTTCCCAAAAGTCCTCTTTCTTTTAAGTATATAAGTAGGATCCGTCCGGATCGGACAACTATATCTTATACCTCACATTGGAAAGATCGAAAAAAAAGGAAAACGTAATGTAGCTTCTGTGTTATTTAAAATATTACCTTTTACTCTTTGGAAAATTCTTTTTAAATATTTCTGAATTTCAAATTAAATTTTTTAAAATCGGACCACTATATAATATATAGCTGCCATAGGAATGTTTGGAAAATTAAATAGAAATGAATAGGAATAAAATTATATTTTGCTTGATTTTTATTACTTTTTTTTTTTTCTCTGGGATATTTATAGCTTTTCTTAAACTTTTCAAAATGTCCAATTAAATTTAACCAAATTTTGGAGGGCTTTTTTATATAGCTGCCATAGGAAGGATCAAAAAATAAATGCCAAAATAATACGAAAGCAGCTAAAATTTACAAGTAAATCTAAATTTGTAAATTAATAGGAATGATCTGCAAGGGTATTTACGCTTCATCTGGTCGAAGCTAGCTTTCTTTCCTGTTTGTATTATGATAATTATAATGTGTAATTATTTTCTTGAATGTATAGGAAATAGTATTGGTGGTGTAAGCGCTGCTTAGTCTCTAAACGATGGATAAATTCCATTGAGATTTTTAAATTATATTTTAGAATATAACAAATTTTGGAAAACATCGATGTTTTACTCGATGTTTTTTGAAAAACATCGATGTTTTACTCGATGTTTTTTGAAAAACATCGATGTCTGCAAACATCGATGTTTCTCCACCTCTAAAAAAAAATAGTTATATATCTTCTGTTATGGCCACAAGTTTAGGTAGATAAGCAAAACAATGATAAACGTAGAGGCAGATATTAATTCCTATATGAAGGATGCAAATTTTAGTGAAAGAATGAGGTAGAAAATCTATATATGTCAACATATAATTTAGAATTCTCACCTTTAATACATTGATCTAATAAATAAAAAGCGATGGTATTGAGCCTTACCCCGGGTGTTCATGTAAGAACAATTCCAAGCGCATAACTTTTTAACGAATGGTCCGAATTGAAAAATGTTCTTCTTCATTTCGATAGGTATTGATAAACACAATAGAACTGCATTTTTACTTTCCTAAAACCTTTAAAGGTGTGGGCGCCAGACAGTTTTCAAAAAATGGTTTAAGGCGATTGTGGGGGTTAGAGGGGTCGTGGCCCTCGTCTGAAATAAACTTTCGCTGCGTAGGAAGCCCAAGAATATGTGTGTCGGAAACGCTTCCTTCTTCCTGTTACATACTTTTGCAGGAATACAATATACCCTTTTACTCTACGAATATCGGGTATAATAATGCATATGCATATTATAATGGAATGAAGTAAATAATCTCTAAAATTTATAAAATGAAAGACCGATTTTTAAGGGGATAGGACTACAGCCCAAACCGTAAGAGCTAGAGCGGTCAAATTTTTGCACAGTATTCCATTGGGGATCTAAACGCCCACTAAGATCCGACATGTCCCCCCAGTGGCCCCAATCAGCTCCAACATTAATATTTGAAAGAACAAAATTTGGACTTTGTGATTGCTTAACTTCTAAAGTGGTTGGAATTTTGAAATTTTGATTTTACCCAATTTTAGGTTTTAAAAAGGTCTAATTAGATTTCTAAATGAAATATCGATATCCCCCATAATTTGGGGCTACATTTAAAGTTAACTTTTCGATTTTAAAAATCTATGCCGCTGCTCCGATCAAGATGATTTTTGGATCATTAGTTATTCTATGGCCCAAATGCTTAAGCTTAATTTTTCAAGTTTTTAAAATTGTTTTAGTATTTTTAAAGAATTTATTTAGATTTTCTCATTTGCGGGAGCCTGCTGAGAGAGCGAAACCCAGGGAGCGGATGCCAAGAGATGAGGGGGAGGGGGAAGTGCTGTGTGGAAAGGGGAGGGAAAAGGGGCAATTTAAGTTAAAATTTGTTTTGGATTTTAAAATCTTATACAGCTGATCTGAAATATGACTTTCGATCAATAGTCAGTTCTGTGGATCAAATGCTTAGGTTTTTTATTCAAAAAGTATTTTTCATTTTGTAGCAGAAGTAGAGCCCTATTTAAAGTCGGCCATGGAAGAAAATAGACTAACTTTCTACATATTCTGTAAGCAAAGGCAAAATCTTAAAATTCGAATTTCTGAACAAGTACGGAAGTTTGATCTGTAAGCTTTCAAATACGTTACTTCTTCAGATATGTATGCATGTAGGTATGCATATTTGGATATGTTTTGATTTGTGTTGTGTGTGTGCGTGTTTCTATTTGAAAGTAGATGATGTGTTTAAATCAGCGGTCGGCACACACATACGATGACATTTTGTTTTATATTGGTGTGAGTAGGTAATTTGCACTGGGCAGCTCATCGATGTGTGTGTGCAAACCGCTTTTCTACAGTGTACGTGAGAGCCAGCGGATGGGCAGAGCAATTCCCTATGCTCACTTAATAGGACGCTGCCGACCGCTGGTTTAAATACAAATAAAATGATTACATTCCATTCAGCCAATTCTAAATCTTTCTAAGTTATTTGTAAAGTTTAAAACTAATAATTATCGATCATATGTGGAACCTGGAAAAATAAGTTACTTCGCTACTTTTGCATGGGATGGCAATCTTTGCGTGTTTGTACAAAAGTTTTCATTTCATTCAAAACTAAAAATTTGAAAAAACAAATTCCAATTTTCAAACAAATATATTTGTGCGCTCAATAAAATTGCATTGATAACATTGTAACTGAAAACAAGTACAAAGATTCGCGACTTTCACATGGATCACATTCATTTATTATATGTTTTTAATTTTTATTGATTCGACAAGGATGAGATCGCAAGTTAGAAGAGGGCTATACTAAAAAAGAAGGATATAATGATAATCAGCGTTAGGACAGTAGCAAATGTAAAAAATGGGGACGATCAAGCGCACAATGAACTCTCTGAGAGAGCTTGCCTAAACAAGCACAAGATTGACCGTGGTGTGGCAAGGGGGTAGGGTTTAAATTCACAATTATGATTTCTATTTTGGTTTAAAAAAAACTCTCTTTAGTACACATTTTGATCATTTTTTTGAGTTCATTTTAAAACCTGGAACTTTGAAGATCTTCTTTAATCGTATATCCCCCATTTTACGTCCTATTTGCGCAAAAAACATGTCAAAAAAGCGTTCTTTGTTTTTCTAACTTATCATGAAATGTTAAGATTGGCTATCTGTGCGCTCCGTTTTGACAACGAAAAATAAAAGAGCAACCGGTACCAATACATTATTGCTAAACTCATTTGATGGATTAGAAGTCTCCTATAAATCGGTCGACTCTGTCCCTGATGTTGACAATGCGGCTCATTACCCTGTTGAATTTTTAAACTCTTTGAATCTTGCAGGGATTCCGCAGCATAATCTGTCTTTTAAGATTGGAGCACCAGAAATGTTATTGCGAAATTAAGGTCCCTCAAAGTTATAGAATGGGACACGATTGCAGATAAAACGTCTTCATAAGAATGTAATCGAAGCAACAGTATTTACGGGATCCGCGAAGGGGAAAACAGGATCCTATTAATACCGTTCGGTCTGCCGTTTCAATTTAAGAGGCTACAATTCCCTCTAAAAGTTTGATTTGCAATAACTATAAATTAGTCGCAGGGGCAGACTTGGAAGCTGGCTGGACTTGATCTTAGAGAAGATTGCTTTTCTCATTAGCTCTGCCAGTAGCCTTATTCTCGGTCCTTAAGGATCTTCTAAAAATGTTGTTTACACTGAAGTTTTAAAAGAAATCATATTAAAACAAGAGAGAACGCTATAGTCGGGTGCCCCGACAATCAGATACCCGTTACTCAGCTAAGGGAGTGCGAGGGAGATAGATATATGTATAAAATCTTATCGGGCATAACTTTTTAACGAATGGTCCGATTTGAAAAATTTCTTCTACATTTCGATAGGTATTGATAATCACAATAAAACTGCATTTTTTCCAAAATCTTTAAAGGTGTGGGCGCCAGACACCTTTCAAAAAATGGCTTAGGGCGATTGAGGGCATTAGAGGGGGCGTGGTACCTTTTTGAAATAAACTTGCGCTGCGTGGGAACTCTAAGAATATGAAGACAAAATGCCAATCCTCTAGCTTTTATAGTTTCCGAAATCTCAGCGTTCATACGGACAGACAGACAGACGGACATGGCTAGTTCGACTCGGCTAGTTATCCTGATCAAGAATATATATACTTTATAGGGTCGAAAAAGCTTCCTTCTCCCTGTTACATTCTTTTGCACGAATACAATATAGCCTTTTACTCTACGAGTAACGGGTATAATTATAGAACTCCTCAGAGATAAAAAGATGAAATTCAAACGCAACTACAAAAACATTCATGACAACATAGTGGAACCCTCTGTATCTGCTTATAATAGCCCACTTTTGTTGGTACCAAAGAAGTCACTTCAGAGTTCCGACCTGACTATCGTCATATTATTAAAAAAAACTATTGTCCGACAAATTCCCACTCCCTAGAATTGATGACATTTTGGACCCACTAGGTAGAGCAAAATATTTTTCATGCCTTGACTTAATGACAGGCTTTCACCAAATAGAGCTTGAAAAATGTTCTAGAGATATAACGTCTTTCTCAACAAGCAATAGTTTGAATTGTTTCGCGCGATTACCATTCGGTTTAAAAATAGCGCCAAACTCTTTTCAGAGATTGATGACTGGAGCATTCTCTTGACTAGATCCTTCTCAAGCATTTCTTTACATGGATGATCTAATAGTTATTGGTTTTTCCGAAAAACATATGCTTAAAAACTAACCTGATGTTTTTGAGAAATGTAGGAAATACAACCTCAAATTACATCCTGAAAAATGCTCATTTTTCATGCATGAAGTAACTTTCCTGGGACACAAATGCACAGATTAAGGAATATTGCCCGACGACAAAAAATACGAATTCATTAAAAACTTCCCAGTCCCATATGATGAGGAAAGCGCTAGACGATTCGTTGCATTCTGCAATTATTATAGACGCTTTATACAAAATTTCGCCGACTATTCTAATAAGCCCTACTTTGCTACAATACCCAGATTTCAGCAAAGAATTTTGCATAATTAAAGATGCAAGTAAGGAGGTCACACAGGCATTACCAAATCCTTGGCCAAGGTCAAAAGGAATTACTTTTGTAAAGGTATGACTCGATACATTACAGAATACATACGAAAATGTCAAAAAAGACAAAAAATCAAAAGTGACAACATATACAAAGACTCCTTTGACAATCACAGACATTCCAAAAAATGGTTTCGACAGAGTGATAGCGGACACAATTGGTCCACTACCAAAAAGCATATAATGGTAACGAATAATTCCATTCCAATTGCCAATAAAAGTGAAAACACTGTTGCAAAAGCTATATTTGAAGATTTTATTCTAAAGTACGGTCCAATGAAGACGTTCATTTCGGACATGGGAACAGAATACAAAAATACCTGAGAATCAAAAATTTAACTTCAACGCCCCACCACCACCAGACAGTTGGAACAGTAGAGACAAGTCATAGAACTTTCAACATATACATACGTTCATATATATTTGTTGATAAAACCGACTGGGACTTTCAGCTTCAATATTTTGTATACTGTTTCAACACGACCCCTTCTATGGCACACAAATATTGCCCATATGAATCTTTGGAAAAACTAATAATTTGCTAAAACGTTTTAATAGTATAAATCATATAGAAGTAATCTATAATAAGAAGATTAGTCGAAGTAGCAAAAGTCACATAGTTTTTCATTTTTCTTGCTTCGACTGCCTGTAACTTTTTAATACGAGCTGTTGCTTTTGCTGCTGCTTCTGAAAAAGTCGGCAGTCGCAGTCGATGCAAAATCAAAATACGAAAACGGCCGACTGTCGAAGCAATATGCAAGTCATTCTTTCAAATGTTTTGCTGTCGCTTGCTTCTGCTTCGTTCGGAAAGTCAAAGCAGCAGCAAAGAAACATTTTAGGGAGTCGTCGTGTAGTAACTGCAAAGCTGCCCGGTTTAATTTCTGCTAATTTCATTCCTAAAGAGTTTTTGGCACAAACAGGACGTATTTAGCTATGGCGCAAAGTGATGTGTGGAAACATTTTGAAAACAAAGTTGAGCAAGGCCAAGCTATATTCAATATTTGCTAAATTTCTTTGAAAAATAATAGACTTTCTAATTTAAAATCACATTTACTTAAGGGGGGGGGGGGGGGTATGGTATTTAATTTTTTTTTTCGATTTTTTTTTTATTTTTTTTTATTAATGCACAACATGTTAAGAATGTTGTGTGAAAATTTCATGTCAATCGGATGAAAATTAAAAAAAATATGACCATTTAAACGAGGGGTCCCGAACAGTTGCACGTCGCGACGTGAAGCTTTAAATCGTTCTCCTCAAAAGTATGTTTTTTCAAGTCGGTGAACATTGTCCATCGAAATCTAATGTACCGATCGTTCTGAAATTTTGCACATAATTTCTGTACCTAAATCCGCAGGTAATCAGGTCGGGTTTTTTTTTTTTATTTTTTATTTTATTTTTTATAATAACTAATATATTCAATTTTTTAGGCTAAAATCACGTTTTTGACTTTAAAGTATTACCAAAAATCCAAAAAATTAAAAAAAAAAAAAACTCGACCTGATTACCTCAAGAAACACCTTAACTAATGGACATTTTTTTTTTATATATTTAAGATGATCCAGTAATGAGTTATGCTGTTCACCGCAAAGCCTCTTTTTTTGGAGGCGCCTACGGAGATTGGCCGCAGACGGCTCATTTTTTAATTTTTTTCAATGAAAATTTCAGAAAATATAGTTTAAGTGTTGGACTTTGATATAATAATAAAATAATTTATCTAACATTAACCGTATCGTGTGAAAAAATTCATGAAAATATGCCTTTTTTCGCCCGAATTAACCATACCCCCCCCCCTTAAACTACACCAAATTAACTTTAACTTGTCAAGTGCCGAGAGTGTCGCGTCATCGTCGAAATCATCGCTGAAAACAATAAGGAAACGTAAAATATAAATTGAAGTCATCAAGAAAGAGCTGTTAAGATCATACATTATATTGGTAACAGAAGACAGAATTCCTTTCGAAGTACTAAACTCGAAAAATATGAGGAACATAGTAGATCCAATTTGTGAAGGTCTAAAAGCTGCTGATGGGAAAAAAAATTACACTAAATGCCTCAAACTGTTAAAAAACATTAAAAACAGTAGCCGATAACATCAAAGCTCACATAACAATAAAAGTAAAATATAAGTTACTTTCTTTGAAAATGGACAGTGCTACTCAGATGTCTCGAAACATTTTTGGCTTAAGTGCACAATTTGTAATCGCAGATCAAGTAAAATCAGTTGTGCTTGGAATGGTAGACTTAAGAGGAGTTGGAGCCAGCACATCCAAAAATCTTGCGGCTGAAGTAATCACTGTCCTAAACAAGTACAGTATCAACCTCAACCAAATCGTTTCAATCACGTCTGACAACGGCGCTAACATGTTGAAAACAACAAACTTATTGTCTTTTGTTTCGGAGCAAGATATGGATGAAGACGATGAAACCTCCACAATTGCGTTTTACCTAGAGCAAATTGAATCAGTGGAAAAGATTCCAAGCGTATATGTAGGCAACATGCAAGTTTGTCGTTGTGCGGCACATACAGCACAGTTGGTTGCTCTGGACGTAAATAAGACATCGAACTTGATGAAGTATCTCCTCCATTGTCGAAACAAGACAAAATTTGTAAAAAAGTCATACAATGGCTACCAGTTCAACCAGATGGGGATCAAAATTTACAATGTTGAGCGACTTAATGGACACAAAAGATGTTCTAAGCAATTCGAGTCCATCAAAAACCAATCGGAGGAGGAAAATTTTGAAGTTGACGGTTCTTTTTGGGATTTTATGGAAGTATATTGCGCAGTCTTCACTTCGTTGCAAAAAACTATTAAAAAATTCCAGGAAGAACAACTGCACTACGTAAATTTTTACGCCCAATGGCTGAAGCTTAAAATTGGCACGGAGAAGATTGTAAGTGAAACGAATCATGAGCTTTCAAAAACAATCGGAACCCAAATTCTCAATGCCCAAAGCCTTGTTTAGCAACAAATTCATAGCCTCGTGCCTGTTTTTGGATCCGCGGTTCCAGCATACTTTAACAGTGCACCTACGGAATGATGCAATCAGTCACTTAAAATCTATTTGGGACAGACTATACGATTTAAATCCAACAGGAAATCTCTGCTCAACACCTGCATCGAGTTCAATCAATTAGGAAAGCGAATTTTTGGACGAGGAAGATGAGCTTTTAAACGCATACCTCGAGGAAGGTGTAGAAACTGAGATTAGCAGTGTATTGGACGTATATTCCAAAATTGAGAACTTACAACTACATTTCAAAAGGATTGATGTGGACGTCCTCGCGTTTTGAAAGGGAAAGCAGTGCACTGAGCTGGAGTTATACGCAATTAGCAATGTTTGCTTTGGCGTACCCCCAACTCAGGTAAATGCAAATGAATGAACACATTTAAGCTTATTAAGCTACATATATTCATTTGTTTTATAACAGGTCTCAATTGAAAGAGCCTTCTCCGCCCTAAGACTGGTTCTAACGGATTACAGAAGTCGGCTTAACCAAGATGTCTTGGAAAATACACTCTTGGTAAAACTAAATCCAAGCTTTTTGGACACAGCTGTAGACACGCTGCCACTTTTCCAAGAAGTAGAGGACGACGACGCAAATTAATATTTTTTTTTAAATTCATTAGTACCTAATGTTCAATTATAATTTCTAGACATATATTTAAAAAACATGTATAAAATTGCATAAAATCATTTTAAAAAGGCGTGTAGCAAAACGAAAACAGGGACGCGCGCATCTTTGCAGTTACTACACGACGACTCCCTAAAATGTTTCTTTGCTGCTGCTTTGACTTTCCGAACGAAGCAGAAGCAAAACATTTGAAATGACTTGCGTATTGCATCGACAGTCGACAGCTTTCGTATTTTGCTTTTGCTTCGACTGCGACTGCCGACTTTTTCAGAAGCACCAGCAAAAGCAATAGCAACTTCCAGAAAGTTTTTCTAGCTGCTGATTCGACTGTTGCTATTGACTGAAAGCAGCAGCACAGCAGCAGCTGAAAATCAGAAAGCAACGACTAGCTATTGCTTCGACAGTCGGCCATTTTCGTATTTTGTTTTTGCTTCGACTGCGACTGCCGACTTTTAAAGAAGCAGCAGCAAAAGCAACAGCAGGCTTAATGAAAATTCAGAAAGTTTTTTAGTTTTTGCTTTTGTATTGACAAACGACTGGCACAAATAACGTCCTCAAAAGGGGGCAGCTCTCGCGACGAGACCACCTGTATAATTTCACCATGGTCTCACCTACAACGCTCTTATACTGACAAAATCTCGCTCAGAATATCCCCTGTGTATCGCCTCTCTTCATTGGAAAGGTCAGCACTGGACTTATCGCACTACTGCTTTTCGTTTCAGAAGATAATTTCTTGATGTGCTGGCCGTGTGGTAACGGTAGAATCGAAGATTTTTTTGGGCTTGTTCTTCATGCCTCAACATACCCTCAGAAATGAGAACTTCCATGAGACAAACGAGATCTCGGTTCCAAAAGGCTCGGTCCCAATTTAATGTCTGACAAATGACAAATTTGGTTCCGTCCAATCTAAAAATCTTGGGATCACACATGAACATGGCTTTGTTTATAATATTGATTTGCCTCACACTGTAAGTTTAAAAATATCAATTGTAATCTGTAAACCAAATATCAGTGCATGAGTTCAAATGCTATCAATGCTATGTTATGCGTTCCAAAAATATTTCTAAGAAACGCTTATCTATTTATATTCTAGTGCGCCCCTTTCCCTCGGCGCATTGGTCCCAATTATTGTACTCCCCTGTAAGCTATATAAGCAAGCGTTTTAAAAAATAACAAGAAAGGAAGCTAGCTTCGGCCGGCCGAAGCTTATATACCCTTGCAGATCATTCCTATTCATTAACAAAAACATTATTTTAAATTAATTTGCGTATATGTTACAACAATCCAAATTTTAGCTGCTTTCGTATTACTTTGGCATTCATTTTTTGATCCTTCCTATGGCAGCTATATAATATAGCCGTCCGAATTTTTTATAAATTTAATAAGAAATTTTTAAATGTTAAAGAAAAGCCATATCCCAGAGGAGAAGAGAATGTAATAAAAGTCAACAAAGATATAATTTTTTTCCTATTTATTTCCATTTCATTTTCCCACCGTTCCTATGGCAGCTTTATGATAAAGTCATCCGATTTTTTAAAAAATTTTTTCGAAATTCAGAAATATTTAAAAAATAGTATTCCCAAAAGTAGAAGGTAATATTTCAAAAAACACCAAAGCTAGAATTTTTTTAACGGTTTTTTTTTTGATCCTCTCTATGGGAGCTATACAATATAGTTGTCCGATCCGGTTCCGACATATATACTACCTGCAATAGAAAGAAGACTTTTGGGAAAGTTTGAGCCCGATAGCTTTAAAACTGAGAGACTAGTTTGCGTAGAAACAGAAGGACAGACGGAAAGACGGACCGACGGACAGACATACAGACGGACATGGCTAGATCGTCGTCTTGTCAAGCTGATCAAGAATATATATACTTTATACTGCGTTGCAAACTTCTGACTGAAATCATAATACCCTCTGCAAGGGTATAAAAATCAGTTTGAAATATCAACTCAGCAAATGTGGATTTCTTTCTTTTGGGATTAACGCTGCATTTAAAGCAGTATAAATTTAAAAGGATATACTCACCATTCCTGAAAACAATCAATATCTGAGTGTAAGAGGAAACCCGACGCCATACCATTACATAATAAACAAAGCTTAACATTATCAGCATATATTAGTACACGAGAATTTGTTATGATAGAGGTTGTTATCATTGATGCAAAAAAACTTAAGCACACAACCAGGAAGTCCATCAGGACCGGGAGAATAATTTGGAGTAGTTGTTGTTAAATCCCTTAGGAGAGAACTTTCGGTAATTACAGGGGAAAAAATACAGTTTGCCCTGTTAAAGTGCATTTGTAAACCAGAGGGCCTGTTCTGCTTTGGAGGAAGCCTATCAGGAACGCATTCATTAAAAAAAGCATTTAGGACGATATAGAACAGTTCAGTGGCACTTCCGATGTCCACACAATTATAAAAATCAGTCCAATTATATTGAGAAATCATTAAGTTAAGTTTATTATAGTCACATTTCCGAAAACATATCATTTTAGTTGGAGGAACTAAAGGAGAGAGGGTATCAAGGTAGGGGAGACAAACTGTCAATTACAAAGTTGGGTGGTATCGGTCTTCTGGTACCACAAAAGCGTCAATTCTAGATACTGTGACTTCAGACGGCTCTGAAACAAACACAAGATCTAATTGTCTATTTAATGAATTTCGTATAAAGCTAACTTGCTGCAACGATAATTCTAAAAGGCCATCCACAAAATCATGGGTGGATAAGGGAATAGCGACAAGTGAGTCAGTAGAAGGGGACCAAGAAATATCAGGAAGATTAAACAATCAAAAGGTCTCTGTTGGAAAGAGAGGATAGAATAGTTTTAATAGCAGATAGATGTTGCTCATAGACTATTAAGTCAGAGCCAGGTGGAATATAAGAACATGTAACAAAAATAGACAAGGATTGCAGGAAAACTTTTACACTAACAAATTCTATGTTATTGAGGACATGAGAGTGAATTCTCTCCGAATTTAAGGTAGAGGTAACGGCGATCAGAACACCCCCTCCCCTACGGGAAAGGCGATCGGTTCTGTAGGTATTAAAGTTGTTTGACAGAACTTCAGAGTCGGTTATCTCTGGTTTCAGCCAAGTTTCTGTAAAAGCCAAGATATCGTCTGTAAATGCCGGGGAGTCAGTATAAAGCTTGTGTAGCTTCATGTTAAGTCCTCTAACTTTTTGGTAAGCCAAAATAAACTTTTTAGTTTTTTGGCACCATGGGAGGCCTGTTATTTGTTCTCGGTTTATTTGAAACAAATTCTTTTATAACCAAATCATCATTAAGCCAAAAGCTTTCAGAAAGAAGTTCTTTAAACACATCAGGCGGAGCACATATTTTAAAAAATAATATCCTACGAGCGTATGAAAATCGAAATTGTTCAACCGCAATATCCTCGGATTGGAACTTTTCTCGAATAAATTCCAAAAAAAAACCTCAGATGTGGTATCAGGCGTAAATCTTGAAACAAACAATTGTTTTCCTTACGCCCCGAAACAGCAGTCTGAGCGTCACATGTCTGAGAGACAGAAACGGCACCTACTGAACCTATGGATATGGTCGGCACCGAATTGGTTGACTCCGCCGGCTCTGAGGATTAAATTAGAGCATGACTTTCAGATACAGGGACTACACCGCAACTAGCTGTGTCTATTGTAAGGATGTTTTCTCGGCCGGGGTACAGATCTCAGTCGGATCCAAGAGTCCTTTACAAGAAATTTGTAAATCACCGAAACACCGGACTAGGGGGGTCCCGTTCCACAAGCGAACGGGTATTGTTGAAGGGGTATCCGCCGAAGGTTCTTCTTAGTGTCGAGGAAAACGCAGACGAGCCCTATTCCCTGGTCACGTCCTGACGGGAAGGTTGCTTTGCGCGCGTCAGAGTTCAACCCACCGGGCTGGACCTTCGGGCGAGGCCAAGCCGGGAAGGATACTTTGCGGGCGTTGGGAAGTAAGGGGACGGGAAGATTGGACTCATTCGACTGGCCGGGACGGGTGTCCGCGCGCCAGCCTAGAAACTACGGAAGAGGTGAAAATACTAGGACGCTAGATCGGACGGGAAGGGTGTCCGCGTGCGAGCTTAGCTAATAACTAGGATTATGGACAAAGCGGGACGGCCGTCCGCGCTAGAGTCCCAAAACTACGGGTGGGGCCAATAACTAGGGTTACGGATCAGGTGGGACGGGTGTCCACACCCCGATCTCAAAGCTACGACAATGCAGGAGGACTAGGGTAATGGATAAGGCGGGACGGGTGTCCACGCGCAAATCCCCAAAGCTACGGAAAAAGGCGGTAGAACTAGGGTATCGGATAAGGCGGGACGGGTGCCCACGCGCAAATCCCCAAAGCTACGGAGGAGGTGAGGAGACTACGGGACCGAATGGGAAGGGGGCCACATTCGGGTCCGGTGACACTACAGTTATATTTTTCTACGGACAGGAATACGACTACTGTGGCAAACGGGAAGGACGTCCGCGTTCCTGTCTAAAGCAACGGTAAGAATGAGGTTGGGCGAGGTTAGATTTTGCCCTGGTCTAGAACACCATTTATTCAAATCATCCTCACTCGAGTCCGCTACACCGTTGGAACACATGCGAACCTCGTCGTACTAACCTCGACTGGTCCGTCTCCTCTATCTTCAATCTTTCTTATTCTTTCTACTTTGCTACCTTGAACTCTCGGAACACACGCGGTTAGAAATAAGAGAACAATCGCGTCAGGTGTCTAAGCTGGCCTGTCCCGCGATCTTCTCCCCCTGCAAAAAGAAGGCTCCGGAACACACGTCTTGCCCGTTCCGCGATCCCGAGAGAAGAGCCTAGTTGTGTGGCCCTTTTCCCTTTCTCCCCTTTTCTTGCTTTCGGGAATTCTAGTATTCTCCTACTACTAGTATCTTAGTTCGGGATTTTTAGTATTTAAGGTGTCTCGGCTAATATCGGTTGGCGTTGCCACCCCGGAACTTAGATTTAACTTATAAATATTCATTTCCATTTATGGTGTCTCTTTTAACACTAATAACTTAACAGAATTCAAGGTATCTCTCTTAAAACTAGGATAGGCATAATTGTGACGGACACCCTCTAGGTGGGTTCGTCACACTATTGGCACAGGTGGTTCAATTACCTCTGTGAGAGCAGAAACTGCTGCAGCTACCAGTTTAGGATTTAAGGTGGATTCTACATTCGCATTTTCCATCGCTCAGCTAACTTTGTTGCGTTTGGGCGACTCGATTAATAGTTTTTATACCCGTTACTCGTAGAGTAAAAGGCTATATTGTATTCGTGCAAAAGTACGTAACAGCTAGAAGGAAGCATTTCCGATCCTATATAGTGCATATATTCTTGATCGGGGTCACTAGCCGAATCGATCTAGCCATGTCCGTCTGTCCGTCTCTCCGTCTGCCTGTCTGTATGAACGCTGAGATCTCGGAAACTACAAAAGGTAGAAGGTTGGGATTAACTACACACCCGATTATAGCGTTCTCTCTAGTTTGTTATTAAATTGGTCACAAACGGAATTGAACCCGTCATTGAGCTGTTTAAAAACCAGTACGCAGTTCAATGTAATCTTTTACTCTGACGGTAAAACCTGCACATTTAACGTGCATCATCCCTTCGCTGAGCCAACAGAAAATAAAAGGGTCTTTAGGTTTAGTCGAAATATATATATATATATTCTTGATCAGCACTAATAGCCGAGTCCATCTAGCCATGTCCGTTTGTCCGTCCGTCCGTCTTTCTATTGCAGGTAGTACATATGTCGGAGAGAGCCGGATCGGACCACTATCTCTTAAGGCTCCCATAGGAATAATCAGAAAAATATAAAAAAATTCATTGTAACTTTGTAAGTAATCGGCGTATTGATTTTTGACAACTAAAAAACATTTTAAATAGGCCCGTAGAATCTGGAATCACTGGAACTGCAAGGGTATATAAGCTTCGGCTGGCCGAAGCTAGCTTCCTTTCTTGTTTCGAGCGTGTTTTAAAATTTCAGAAATATCACTACACTTTGGGTTCCCAGTCAACAAGTGACGATGACCTGGGGGACAATAGACAGCGCTAAACGAAATTGTTCCAAACGACGTGACCAAACAGATAGCAATTGATTGCAGGTGAGGCTCAGTTATTATGGTGCTCAGCTGGTAGTCCAGGGAAGATTTAATAATGACAGCAGCACCACCACGATTTTTACATTTGGGGTGGTTGGCGCAGTGCACAGCATATCCATGGATTCGACAGAAGAAACGGCTGCTAAAATGTGTTTCTGAGATTAAAAAAATGTCAATGTTACGTTCATGGAGGAGGTGGTCAACCGCTAACTAAATTGTTAGCGTTCCATATTATGATATTTAATCGGTAGCGTTGACTCTGTGGCGTGCTTGGAAATCACGCTCTGTAGCACTTGCAGCGTCGTCGCGACTGACATCATTTAATCAAAGTGTACCGCCGCGGACATTCACAGCAGCCTCTTGCTGCTTTATTCTAAATAGGCAGAACAACTGCAGGACGAAGCACTATGATTTCAGCCACAATTGATGCACTGAAACTGATCCTCTTTCACTGCTAGGAATTTATCCTTGTCCTTAGTGTCATGGTCGCCAGCGCATATAGCACATTTAGGTGAAAACAATCTTCGAATGCTTAAATGATTTATATTTGAAATACCTTAAAGGGCCTTTCTTTGAATCTTTAACCAGTTTATAGTCTATTACTCGAAGGTTATAAACGGCTTTGTTGTTATACCCTTGCAGGGGGATTATAATTTCAGTCAGATGTTTGCGACGCAGTGAAGGTGATGTTTCCGACCACATAAAGTGCTCAGCACCAATAGCCGAGTCCATCTAGCTATGTCCGTCGGTCCGTTTTTCTCTTCTTTTATTGGAGGTAGTACATATGTCGGAACGAGCCGGATCGGACCACTATATCTTAGGCTCCCATAGGAATAATCTCAAAAAATATATAAAAATACATTGTAACTTTGTAGGAAGTAGGCGTTTCAATTTTTGACAATTTAATATCAACATTTTTATTGGAATCCCAGGGTACTTATTATAAATGCAAGTTCATATAAACTTCGGCTTGCCGAAGTTAACTTTTTTTCTTGTTTTTAGCTGGTTTTAATTCAAGAAAGAATATGTCTCGTTTGGCCTGGCCATTTTCATCAGTTGGGTGTTCCCCAATTCTTTGAGTCTGTCAATTATTTCATCAACCTCAGGCCCTTAATGATAATTCGGAAAGCCCTCTTTTGAATTGAAATGGGCTGTATTGAATTCCTTTGTCCTTGAACAGCTTTTGGACCACACGGAATATACAGCCATCATCCACAGTAATTCTACAGGAGGAACGAACAGTCGTCTTAAGGCGAAAGCCAGTAGTCACGGGTAATAGTATTCTATCAGTTGCCTAAAATCCGTGACACCTCTTAATATAAAGGGTGAAGGACGAGGTTCTTGCTTCTTATTCCTGGTTTGGGCAGAGGTATTGGCTGAATACATCGAGCAGTGATCAGCTTGAGGAAAAAGTGTATCGTCAGTATCATTATCAGATAGAATACCAAAACTATTATATGTTCCTAAATAAGAGGATGAGAGCTCTTCTTTATAAGAAGAGGGTGAAAGTAAGTTCACATTTACAACAGAAGCCTGAGGATGTTTTTGATCCCGGTCCGACTTCAGAATTTCAGACTTACGAGTACTACCATTGTATTGGTCAAGGTTCCTTCTTTTTTTAGGTTTACCTGAGTGATCCGCTCTTCATCAGCAACACTCTGGCTAATCCACCTGGGCCTATTTGCTTATTCAACTTCGCTTCTAATTTATTCATTTCAAGATCTTCGTAAGCTGATTCACCAGAAACGTTAGAGAAGCACCTATTAGTATCAAAGGCAGTTGCCTTGGAATTCCTGGATGCCTCGAACACAGCTTCTATTACGACCTCATTATTATTAACTGGCGTTCGGGAGATTTGGTCTTTTGGCAGAGACTGAGTGTTTCGTTCCATGTGATTCGTTATCCTTCGAGTGAGCTAACATATTTTCCCGACCATTAGCCGTAGAGGCAGCTCGAAAATAATAGACATCCTTGCCCATTGAAGTTCTGGCATCCGACATTGCAACAGTCGTACGGAAACTTATAGAATTCAGAAATGAAACAGTTTGTGGAATTTTTGGCCTGCCAATAGCGCAGAGTCAAAAAATACAAAAATATAATAAATTTTTCTACAAATATTATAAAGCGCGGGATCTTCGAAATATACACAACCAGTTAGCTTGACACTAGAGTAAAAGCAGGTATGTCTTATAGGCGATAAAGTAAGTTGGCGTTTTTTAGAAAAGTAAGAAGGATAAGTAGGTTTTCCGGTTTTTGATTGGTTAGGAGAGGAATGATATCGGAGTTCGGGGTTGAGGGTCTAATGCTTTGAAAGGATTCGCCTAAAATATGTCTAATTTATTTATTTATTTATTTATTTAGTTCTTCTTCCTAACGCTACAAGTGTAATACTTATAATTTAATGCGCTAGTCACTCAGGACAAGTTTATTTTGTGTCAATAATTTTGCCTTAACTCTAATTCACAAATTTGAATTATACTTATATTAAATCTAAAGCTAGGGTCGCTATGTTTATGTTACGTCATGTTAGCTGCTTGGAAATGAGAACTTAATTTTGCCTTAAACTGCGCTGCACTACTAATATTTTGTATAAAGTTTGGTAGTTGGTTCCATGACCTTATTGCATAAATAAAGAATTGCCGGTGAGAAAGCAGGGATCTATGCCTTATTTGAATGATTGTTTTTGCTCTACGCGAATTGGAAAATCTAAGCGTTTCAAAGAGGTAGCTTGGTTCTTTTGTAATAATTATTTTATGTAGGTATACTAACACTCTCATTTTCATCCAGTCTGCCGTGTGCAGTTCAAATATTTTGTAAGCAAATCCAGTGACGTTGTTACGTACGCCCTCTGCTTCAATTTATTTGATGGAGAAAGATGCACGTAGAAAAACCATTACTAATCTCAAGGCAAAGGGAGGGGGGCAATCGACACATTGACTCACCGAAAACAAGCAAAGGAATGTGCAACTTGACGTTCTTTTGAAAGGCATACGGTCAGAACAACGACCGTAACCCTACACCAGTAGCTGGCAAAGTGCATCAGTCGGGCATTGACACTACCGATAGGGGAAATCATAGGTGGGAACACCTAAATAACCCAAGATTTTTTTTGTGCGTATTTTAACGATAGTGTTTGCACGTATATATATATATGTTCCTAATTTCTCCAAAAAGCCCAGGATCCAGCGCGTCGAGATCTCATCGCCCAGGACTGAAAGGGGTAAGTTTGTCGGAACACGGTTCCTTTATCCACTATATATATATATATATATATATCCGTGCCTTTTGTCTTTAATTAGCTGAAGTAAATTTCCCTCTTTAGGCCTCTTCAAGGCGTGATAATATATTAAAATTGATCAGTATACTTTTTGGTTGTACTTTTTATAACATAATTAAATTTTGACTTTTCTGCGGCGAGTATCAGCCTTGTGTTTGTATGAGCAACCACAAGAGTCCTCAGAGCGACGTTTGTAGTCGTGAATAGTCAGCAATTTGCTGACGTGTGCACCCTGTACGGGTGATAAATTCGATACTCTCCGCTAACAAATTTTGTTAGTCAATTAAAATTAAATTCATATGTATTCCTAACCATAATATTACTCATAAATGGCACTAGCCAATATTTTATTCAATAAAATTGTAATTGAAAACGAACTTAAAACATGAAGTGCTAAGTTTTCAAACGGGGGTTGCTGACGCGATAAGTGGAGTAGGTGAAGAATAATGACATAACTTTTGACGAAC
Organism: Drosophila pseudotakahashii; assembly: GCA_035046095.1. Classification (NCBI taxonomy): domain Eukaryota; kingdom Metazoa; phylum Arthropoda; class Insecta; order Diptera; family Drosophilidae; genus Drosophila; species Drosophila pseudotakahashii. The sequence continues at coordinate 36,845 of JAWNOE010000102.1, forward strand.
AACCTTGACAATAGGGGATCGTATTGCGCGGCCCGCGACGATTCATTTGGCGCACGATTGTGTGAAGGGGAGGGAATGTGGCCGAAACATTGCCCGATTGTGTTACGATCAAGCAAAAGCTTAGCTTGTGGGGCAATGTAGACTGATGACCGACGGACTTTACGACTCTTACTATTTTTCAGGCATCTTTAATATTTATTCTCGTTATGTTAGAGAGGAGAAAGGCTTACCAAGAACCCACCCCATCCGGCGAGCTTATGCCGGCAAAATTGGTGCCTGTCTTTCCTTCGGCCCAAGTCCTTTCAGGACTAGGGCACTAATATGCCCACGTAACAGAATTGGCGCCCAACGATCGGAGGACTATTTCATATTCCTTAAGGACAAGGGTTTTAAGTAGATTAGCACGTGCTTATTAATTTGTTTTTATTTTTAAAAAAATTGAGTTCAAAGTCCCCAACTTCTGCGACAGTCAGAATTGAGAAGGCCTCTCAAGCAAGAAGGTATGGAGCAATGAAGGTATGACTTTAGGAATTGCCATTATATTTTTAAAATCATAGATATCCTTTGTTTCTTTCATAAGAAAAATTGCTAAAAATTTCCATCGGGAGATATGAAGTTTTCTTTTATAATACTATATAACTATATGCCGACTGACCTTTTTATTTTTGGAAATTAACGTAAATACAATTTAGATGTGCTTTTTGGCCGACGCTACACGACGTACTAGGCGAAGCCCGGTCGTTTGATAGGCTCGAGTCCAGAAAGAGCAGGAGCGCAGACGTTACGGTATCGCATTTAGCCATTGCGGTGCGGATCTATTGTGCGATTGTCGATCCAGGACAGAAAAGGTGGGTGGGGGAACTGACAGGAAACGTAAAGCCGACGCTACACGACGTACTGGGCCAAGAGTCTGGTCGTTTGATAGGCTCGAGTCTTTACGGCATCCTTTGACATATTTGGGCGGGGAACGTATTTTAGTTTCTCTGGCCGACGCTACACGACGTACTAGGCTAAGTCCGGTCGTTTGATAGGCTCGAGTCCGGAGAAATAGGAAAACTGCTGTGGATCCCGAGAATGATCGGTCAGATAGCAGCAGGTTGTGGAGGCCGAAAATGATCGGTCAAATAACCTGATTTCCGACGACTGGCGGGAGGGGGATTTCGGACAGACTTTTCTTCTAGGCGCAGCTAGTTCCCGTTGTGAACGTTAAAGCTGACTAGAAGGGAAGAAGAGCTGTTAGTTCAGTGGAACCCAGTTGTGTAGAAGCTGCTAATACCTCTAGTTAGGGATATTTGTTTTTCTTGTTTGTGGGGCTTAAATATTGGACGGATTCTTCACCAAAGAGATACTTAGTAATCGCAAAACAGCACCCCCCATTATTTTTGAGTTATATTCGCAACCCTTAGTCAGCGTACGTGGCTGATCGCGCGTGTGTGAACGTTTAGTGGAAAACAGTCAAGTGTAAAGTGTGAAGGACACAAGTGAACTCGCAAGTGAAAATATATTTTTGAGACCAGATAAAGGGATCTTTGGCCCAAATGAAGGGGGCAAAGAAGAAAGTGCTTTTCCAATCCACGACGGGAAGAATTACCCGATCGGCAACACGGGGAGCCAATCAGGCACACAGGAGTGCAAGTGCTGACGCCACGCCACGGAGAACCAGTTCCCTCGACAGAGACAACCTAAGTATCTTCCGCGAATCGGAAGAGCAAGAAGAAAGTAGATCCATTGAAGACAACATGGATCAATTAGACGAAACCGAAGGAGCTATAGGGGGAGAAAATTTTCCTCTGGGTCAGCCAAAGGGACGCTCAAGTATGCTCCCACAGTATGAGGCCAACCCAACAAGCAGTTTAGAAGCTGCCGAGAGAAGAGAGCAGATAATGCGTTCGGTGATTAAACAAAATAATGAGACACAGGTAGCCATGCAAGCGCAGATAGAAGCGTTAAAGGCGCAAGTAGTGGAACTGCGATCCTCACAATCCATGAGGGTGGAGCAGCCTGTATTACCATCACCACTTCGGTTCCCGGCACACCCATCTGACAGTTTCTTGTGTTACCAAGAGACGCCGCCTCTCGAACCGCTTTCGCAGGAGACTCTCAACAGCCAGAGGCATCGGCTTCGAGATCCCCGGCGCCCCGACACCTCCAAACACCACCAACCCCGAAATAACGGCCCGGACACAAGTTATCCACGACACCCAGAGTACGACCGAAGCCCCGGATCCCAGGCGTCGAAAGGAGTCCGACTAGACAAATGGAATCTGAAGTTTGATGGAAACAGCAGCAGTATGACGGTCGAAAGTTTCTTGTTCCGCGTCGAACGGTTGCAAGAACTTTATGGAATAGACCAGCGACAAGTGTTCCGAGAATTCCATAGCTTGTTGGTAGGAGTTGCCAGCAAGTGGTATTGGCAGCTGATGGAAGATCGAGCCGAGGACTACGAGTTTGACTACTACTCGTTAACCAGGGAAATGAAACGCGCTTTTTCCTCCTCCGGGAGTGACTTGATGAAGATCAAGGAGTTGATGGAGCGGCGACAAGGGCAAAACGAATCTTTTAGCGACTATGTATCTGATATGCATAACTTGCATTTCCGATTGCAGAACAAGCTAGAAGAAAAGAAATTTGTGGAGCTTATCAAGGACAATCTAAATGCCCAGATGGGAAGCTTGTTGCTGACATCCCCGATTAGGTCGCTAGCGGATCTGAAAAAGGAAGGACTGTACCGCTGGTTAAGGAGTAGCGGCAGGGCCGCGCGAAGCAGGCCGGTCAGTGAACTCGAGGATTATCAAACACCACAAGATTTTCCGGACGCTGTGACTGTGGAAGAATTTAACCGGAAGCGAAGAGACACCCGATCGGGGCTAGAAAACGGGCAGGGATGCCGAGGACCACTCCACGAATTAGTCTGCTATAAATGCGGCAAATCAGCGGACTTCTATAGAAAACATCCAAAAGAAGATCCCTGCCTTACGAGATTCCATGACGCCACCTGCCGCTAACCCAGCGGCTTTTCCGCGGAGTCCGTCAGGCCAGACCGGGATAGCCGGGCGGATCAAGTCAGTCACATTCCCGTAGACACAACCATTCCCAGACAGATCTCTCCCCATAAGAGCCTAGAAAAACGAGAGAGGGAGTATGAACTGGCAAGACAGCGTATCTTCCAAGGCTCAGAAGATACGGACAACACGACACGGGATACACGGAAGATGCAGAGACTATATGATGCCCGAGCAGAATATCGCAAGCTCAAGCAGAAAGTAGTAGACACGGTAGTGAGCATACAAAACGATAACCGTTTCTTTGCCAAAACCAAAGTTGACGGAGAAGAAATACTAGCGTTACTGGATACAGGCGCTAGTGCGAATTGTATTGGCAGAGGAGCGGAAGCCTTCCTAAGGAACCGGACACGGCCTATAAGGAAGCTCAACGAAGAATGTGTGCGCACCGCAAGTGGCGGCGAAACCCGAGTAGTCGGAGCCATAACCCTACCCGTGGAATGGCAAGGAGAGACCAAGGACCTGGAATTTTTGATAGTACCAGGTCTGACACAACGTTTTTATTTCGGAATTAACTTCTGGGATACGTTTGGCCTAACATTCCTTGGTAAGGGCGGAACCGAGTTTGCAGCCATCGAAGCACCACCGGAGTACGACTTAACGACCCTCCTAAGCCCGAAACCGCTTACATGCCTCATCAGCTATCTCCAGAACAACACAGTAAGCTGAGACGAGTAATTGAGACATACCCATCATGTCTGGATAAAGGTTTAGGAAAGACCAGCTTGGAGAAACATATAATAGAAGTAACCAACGAAGACCTGCCGATCAAGCAGCGGCATTATCCGATTTCCCCAGCCAAGCAAAAGCTGGTGTATGCCGAGCTAGATCGCATGATTGGCCTAGGTGTGATCGAAGAGAGTAACAGCAGCTGGAGTTCACCAGTGACTCTAGTACAGGAAGGCCAGAAAAATCGCCTTTGCCTCGACGCACGCAAAGTCAATTCCCGGACAATCAAAGATGCACACATCGAAGGTCTGTTAAGTCGTTTACAGGAAACATACTATATTTCCGCAATCGATTTAAAAGACGCTTTTTGGCAAATACCCCTGGAAACAAAAAGTAGAGAGAAAACCGCATTTACAGTACCCGGCAGACCACTATATCAGTTTACAGTTATGCCGTTCGGCCTGTGCAATGCAGCACAAAAATGTGCCGACTAATGGATAAAGTAACACCGTCGTCGCTTCGCGAGAATGTATTTGTGTACCTCGATGACCTACTGGTTTGTTCACCTACTTTTGAAAAACACCTAGAAATGTTGAGGCAGGTCAGTGACTGCCTGCAGCGCGCAAAACTGACAATAAATGTCGACAAAAGTAAGTTTTGCTATAGCCAGGCCAGATATCTAGGCTATGTAGTAGGAGGGGGATGCATACGAACTGACGATTCAAAAATCCAGTCGATCCAAGAATTTCCTCAACCAAGCTATCCCAAACAGATGCGGAGGTTTTTGGGGATGACTGGCTGGTACAGGAGGTTTATTCAAAACTATGCTCAAACAGCGGCCCCTCTTCATGATTGTTTGAAGAAAGACCGCGTTAAGAAATTTGAATTGTCCGAAGAGGCAATTAAGGCATTTGAAGAACTAAAAGCTAGCATGGCATCAGCACCTGTACTTGTCACCCCTGACTTTAAAAGGCCCTTCACCATTCAGTGCGATGCATCAACAACTGGAGTAGGAGGAGTTTTGTTTCAGACGGATGACTCAGGCGGCGAACACCCGATTGCCTACATGTCCGCCAAACCGAACAAGGCACTGCGGAATTATAGCATAACAGAGCTCGAATGCTATGCCGCCCTTCTTAGCATCACCAAATTTCGCGCTTACGTAGAAGGCATGCCGTTCACAGTGATCACCGATCATGCTAGTCTAAAATGGCTGATGAGTCAAAAGGATTTATCCGGCAGATTAGCACGATGGAGTCTGAAGCTGCAAGCGTTCGACTTTACCATCGAACATCGTAAAGGAGCACTTAACGTCGTACCCGATGCCCTCTCACGAGTGTATATGGACGAACTACAGCAAGAGAAAGCAGAGGAACAGGATGTCCAGATAGACTTAGACTCACCAGCGTTCCTATCCCCGGAATATGTAAAATTGGTGCACGCAGTAAACCAGAATGAGGGGAAAATCTCAGACGTACAAACAACGGACGGCTTTGTATACAAGCGGATAGGGTTCAGCTCGGGGATGCCGTCGATGAAACCAGAGCATGGAAGCTCTGGGTACCCGTCGAGCTGCGATCTGAATTAGTCTGGAGAGCACATCATGCCATGACCGCACGGCATGGGGGTTTGCACAAATCCCTAGCCAAACTGAGACAGTTTTACTACTGGCCAGGTATGGCAGTAGATGTGCGAAAGGTAGTGAAAGAGTGCGAAGTCTGTAAGATCAGCAAGACCACCAATAAAAATATTCGACCACCTATGGGAGAACAAAGGGTCACGAAACGGGCCGGTCAAAGGTTATTTATCGACTTTATGGGGCCGTATCCGAGACTGGGAACTCGGTGATTTTTGTATGCCTCGATCACTTCTCCAAATTTGCCTGGCTGCAGCCTATGAGACATGCCGTGGCATCAGAAGTGGTCAAATTCCTCGAGACCCGAATTTTCCATCAGTACGGAGTACCCGAATACATACACTCTGACAATGGAAAACAATTTGTGTCTCAAATGTTTGCCGAGCTAATAAACCGCTACGGTATTCGACACGTGAGAACGGGGTTCTATTCCCCGCAAGCGAATGCAGCGGAGAGGGTAAACCGATCGGTGCTCCAAATTATGCGGGCAACAATTGCATCGGATCAGCGAAATTGGGATACCCAGCTAAGCCGAATAGAATGTTCCCTTAGGAGTGGCCGACACGAATCGATAGGCATGGAACCCTACTATGCCATGTTTGGGACACAAATGGTGACACACGGTACTGCATACCCTATCTTAAGGAAACTGGGTGGAATCCAGACTGGAGACCCAGAGATAAGCCTACCGGATAAAATGGATCTTATCCGACAGAAAGTGAGCCAGGGACTAAACAAGACCCATGAACGGGCAGAAAAGGCCTATAACACTCGCAGCAAACCTGTGGAATTTTCCGTTGGACAAGTTGTCTATCGAAAAAACTACCGGCAGAGTAACAAAGCGGAGGGATACAATGCCAAGCTCGGCCCGAATCGGGTTCGCTGTGTTGTACTTCAGCGCAAGGGCAAGGCGTTATACGAGCTGGGAAATGTCGGTGGGAAGAGTGTTGGCATATTCCATGCCAAAGACCTCTATTTCGCTTGAACTCCCTCTGGTTGGAATTCGAGGATCAGTCCCATTTCAAGAGAGGGAAAAGCTCGGAACGTCGGAATTGGACTAGGGAACATGGAATCCGGGAGAGCGGGTCCGCTATATAAACCTCGGCAAGGGGACTGCTGTCATTCAGCATGATGAAGACCACTCTAGAGCAGCAACAAGGAATTACCGAGACCGCTCGTAAGGTGCAAGCCTTACGGGGGTCTATCGAAGAATGGGACCACCGCGTGACGGTGGTCTCCAACAAAATAAAGGAGGAATGACAGCAAGCGTAGAGACTTCCACTGCATCCAGCAGCTGTGGACGGAAGTCCAGGAATTCAGGAAAGAAGAGCCGGACCGGCGAAATAAGAGACGGATTTCCCGTTGTAAACGCCTTATCCGGCAACGTCTGGACTACGAGGAGCGCCTCAAAGGTCTACTACAAGGACTGCAGGAGGACCTTGAGCAAGCCCGGATATCCTTGAACAAACAACAAAACAAGGAGCTGGAGTTCATCGCAGGCTTGCACAAGGCCATAATAAAGTAGGCCAGGACCAGTCCAGAGCGAGCTTTGCAGGCCAGGAGACCCCTGCTAGTAATTTTATAAAAAAAAAAAAAAAAAAAACAATAAATAAATAAAATAAAAATAAAAACATTTGTCATCTCTGGGGGGAAAAATAAAGTAGGCAAAACCTCGGGTGACACCGCGATGGTAATCCAATCGCAGAGGTGGTAACTTTTGGCTGGCAGAAGCACCCATGCTCGTACACGGAAATACGATATATTTTTGTGTTTTCCTTGTCTTTGCTGACTACAGCGCATATTTTCTTTTTGCAGGTATTATTTTTTTTGTTGTAATTTTTGTTTTTTTTTAGGTATGTATGTATATGTACGTATGTTTCTGTCCAGTGACGGAAAGTTTTTTTTCAGATAACCCCTACACACAATCGTCCCCATCGAAAAACCTACCTACATAATTATCCGTATGATCCTATTTTGGTTGCCAATTAATTATTCTTGTTGTGTAAATTGATAATAGCCCGGTTAGAGCAGTCGGATGAACATGAGACTCTTGGTACAGGAGTGGGTCGAAGCCACACGTTTAAGGGCGCGTACGAAAATTCCTTTTTGCGAAGTCATTCCATGCGTGTTCGTATCGATCACTTCGAGCCTATTACGTACGCCCTCTGCTTCAATTTATTTGATGGAGAAAGATGCACGTAGAGAAACCACAACTAATCTCAAGGCAAAGGGAGGGGGGCAATCGACACATTGACTCACTGAAAACAAGCAAAGGAATGTGCAACTTGACGTTCTTTTGAAAGGCATACGGTCAGAACAACGACCGTAACCATACACCAGTAGCTGGCAAAGTGCATCAGTCGGGCATTGACACTACCGATAGGGGAAATCATAGGTGGGAACACCTAAATAACCCAACCTATCACGAGGGTCGAGAAAAAGCTCTATACTGGTATAAAAGACCGTAGCCGGATAGAGAAGGAAGACAGAATTTATTCTGATCTCCGCGGCAATATAGTCGAAGCACTATATTCCCGAAGCCGCCAATGACTACAGCCAAGACCAGGAATCCTGAAGGAAGTCCTGTTCGCCATTGATGAACCTCAACTATCATTGAAGGAAGTTTGTTTTGATGCCAGCGAACATATCCTGGGAGAAATCTTTCCGCCCACGATTTCACTGAGCAAAGTCTTGCTACATCCTAGCTTCGAAGGACTAGCATCTATTTGCGAATTTATTAACTAGCAAGGATTACAGCATGGGTGGAACCCATTCGAAGGTGGACCACGGCACTGCCAATGTGATCAACACGGTGAAAATTATAGATCACAAGGACGACATACAGGACGTAAATCAGAACCTTAAGATCGTCATCGGTATGTTTGTTTTCATGGCCATCCTGAAAGTGGTCAAGATGTACAAGCGATCTGTACAAGGACGCCGGGACCAGAAACATGCCCTCGAGCAGGCGATATGCCGAGTCTAATCAAAGTGAATGGGCAAAAGAAGCCCAAACCCAAAACAATAAACAGTGCAAAAGCAAAAACAATAAATACTATAAATGCAAACAAAAGTGAAGCGAAGAAAACATAAACAATTTGTGAACTCAGGCATTTATGGATGCAAGTGCAAAAGAAGACAACAATTACAAGTGCAGTGACATTGGAGACGCCGCTGCCTGAGACCCTACCGTAGGAACTGACGTGTGCCGCCGTGGGATCTACATACATACATGCAAAAACAAACATACATACATATATATATATATACAATAAGTGATTGTGCTTAAGAGCAAGATTTTTTTTGTGCGTATTTTAACGATAGTGTTTGCACGTATATATATATATGTTCCTAATTTCTCCAAAAAGCCCAGGATCCAGCGCGTCGAGATCTCATCGCCCAGGACTGAAAGGGGTAAGTTTGTCGGAACACGGTTCCTTTATCCACTATATATATATATATATATATATATCCGTGCCTTTTGTCTTTAATTAGCTGAAGTAAATTTCCCTCTTTAGGCCTCTTCAAGGCGTGATAATATATTAAAATTGATCAGTATACTTTTTGGTTGTACTTTTTATAACATAATTAAATTTTGACTTTTCAGCGGCGAGTATCAGCCTTGTGTTTGTATGAGCAACCACAAGAGTCCTCAGAGCGACGTTTGTAGTCGTGAATAGTCAGCAATTTGCTGACGTGTGCACCCTGTACGGGTGATAAATTCGATACTCTCCGCTAACAAATTTTGTTAGTCAATTAAAATTAAATTCCTATGTATTCCTAACCATAATATTACTCATAAATGGCACTAGCCAATATTTTATTCAATAAAATTGTAATGTGAAAACGAACTTAAAACATGAAGTGCTAAGTTTTCAAACGGGGGTTGCTGACGCGATAAGTGGAGTAGGTGAAGAATAATGACATAACTTTTGACGAACAACCTTGACAATAGGGGATCGTATTGCGCGGCCCGCGACGATTCATTTGGCGCACGATTGTGTGAAGGGGAGGGAATGTGGCCGAAACATTGCCCGATTGTGTTACGATCAAGCAAAAGCTTAGCTTGTGGGGCAATGTAGACTGATGACCGACGGACTTTACGACCCTTACTATTTTTCAGGCATCTTTAATATTAATTCTCGTTATGTTGGAGAGGAGAAAGGCTTACCAAGAACCCACCCCATCCGGCGAGCTTATGCTGGCTAAATTGGTGCCTGAACATCGGATGTCTTTCTTTCGGTCCAAGTCCTTTCAGGACTAGGGCACTAATATGCCCACGTAACAACGTGATCAAATCGATCACTGTTTGCAAACACTTCAATCCCATAAAAAAGTCCTGGGATCCGACACGATTTGGCAAGCAACAAACGTATGTTTGTGGGTAAAAAATTTCTAACTTGGTAAATTTTCTAAGTAGTCCATACGATTTCCCTACAGCTGCGTTAATGTGATCACTCCAGGTCAGCTTACTGTTAAAAACAAAGCCCAAGTTAGTGGCTTTTTCAACGTATTCAATGGGTATGCTGTTTAAAACTAAGGGCTGGATGGAGTTAATGCTAATTTTCTTTTTGTAAATTATGAGGCACTTGGATTTCGGCGGATTAAGACCTAACCCGTTATCTTTTGCCCACTTGCTTATTTGGACCAGTTCACTATTACATATATCTACACACTCATCTATTCTATGTAGGGGACGACTCACATACATCTGGACTTCGTCTGCGTACATATGGACATTACAATTTGATAACGCGGAAGGAAGATCATTCACATAAAGAGTAAACAGCAACGGACCAAGAACAGAACCTTGAGGCACGCCACGTTTTAGAGATACAAAAGAAGACGAGACATTTGAAATTACAACAGACTGACGACGATTTAGTAGATATGAAGACATAAGTTTGACGGCAGTTTTTGAAAATCTGAACTGATTTTTTAATTTTGCACATAGAACATCATGATTAACAGTGTCAAAGGCTTTACTATAGTCAAGGAGTACAAGGAAGGTCACATAGGATTTGTCAGCATAGTCACGTATATCATTTGAAATTTTTATGATTGCTGAAGTGCAACTACGATTTTTCCGGAACCCGGATTGCATATGGTTTAGTAAGTCATATTCTTGCACAAACAAATTAATTTGGGCTGCCATTATGTTTTCAAAGGCCTTGGACAAATAGGGAAGGATTGAGATGGGCCTGTATTCATTGTTTGCCTTTCGGACAGGGACTATTTTGGCGATTTCCCAACTGTCTGGAAATGTAGATGTTGTTATGGCAGTATTAAAAATGTGTGTTATGTGTTGTATGATATTGGGAAGCAATAGTTTTAAAAATTTAGGGTTGATATCGTCCAGTCCAACTGCATCTGATTTGATTTTAAGGATGTTAAAAAGCACTTCACATTGATTGACACATACAAATCTATACCTATTGTCACAGACATTTTCAGGTACTCATCTCAGGTACATATTGTTATTGCAGATTTCAAGTACATTGCATTCCGACAGTCATCGGTTCAGTTCCTCTACGTCAACATCCCGATCTTGTGTTGCTTTTTGTTTGCCTATTCCTAATGATTTAATATTTCTCCATGTTTGACTTGTAGATGTTGAGTTTTTAAATCTACGACTACAAAAGTTTATCTTCGCGGATTCAATTAATTAAGTCACTGTCTGTCTTAATAACTTAAAGCGGCCGTAATGTTGTGGAGTCCTGTACCTTTTCCACTTTTGATACGCGTCATTTCGCGCTTTATTGCCATTTTAATCTCATTATTAAACCACGGCTTAGCTGAGTGTTTTATCACTTTGATTTTGACTGGAACAAATAAATCATGAAGCTCTGTGAGCTGCTGGTCTACCGTTGGGGATATGAAAATGTTATTCCAGTTGCAAATGTCTATTTCGGCCATAAGCAGGTCATAGTCAATATTCTTAAAGTCTTTAAATACTATTGATTCGTCAGTGTGTGCATGTCAAAGTTGTAGGTCAGCTATATGAGATCATGTTTTGAGAACGATGGGACGATAAGTTGATCATATACATATACTTTTGCAAGGTCATTAACAAAGAAAACATCTAATAATGAACTGCATGTTTTGGTGAAATGTGTTGGAAACACAGAGTTTACTAGCTTCATACCTAATTATTCCATTTCGCTTTTAAGATGTGTTTCCCGCAACATTTTACTATTAAGATCTTCAGCTAATTAAATTTCTGCATAACTTAAAGATATATCACTATAGTTAATGTTGCAACGTGGGCGGTAAATGCATCCGATAAAAGTTTTCTTTGGTGTGTATTTACTAGTAATTTCAAGAAACAAGTACTCTATTGGGCTACTATCGGGATGCTTACATATAAACTTGCACTTTAATTGTTTACAAACATATATTGAAGATCTCATAATTATATTTGGTCAGCTGTTCGTTCATATCAGCTGTCAGCTGTAGGCTTAGTTGAGCTTTTTTTCTCGCCGGTATGCCCCAATTGCTCTCAGTAGCTCCACCTTGCCGCGTACGTTTTCCAGTTTTACAATTATTATTGGGTCTACAAATGATTGACCTGATTGTCGCGGACGTACCCTAAAGATGGATTTGGCCACTGGAGGCGGAGTTAGTTGGAGCGAGAAACAGAGCTTGTGAAAAAGCGTCTTCAAATTTTCACCAGTCTGGCATCCAAGTCGACAACTTGCTGCTTCAGCTCATCTACCAGGCCACTAGGAGGGCCATTTTCTGCCAGTTGGCCAGCCAATTCAGTGACCCGCTGTTGTAGCTCGTCTACTTTTTTTACCTCATTCTCCAGTTGAGTGACACGTTGAGTGAGGCTATGGATCTCGGTTGCCATCGCCTGGAACTTCTCCTGGAGGTTGCTAAGGACGCGGGCTTCACTTTCTCGCAGCTCGCTGGAAAGAATCTCCTTCTGCTCATTAAACCTCGCATTGATGAGTTGAAGCATCTGTGTTGAGGATTCATCAGGTCGCCGGCTCGCTTTCAAATCCGGGTTGGTTTTTTCCCGCAGGCGCTTAGCAGCTGACATGTTGCTGTTGAGTGCGTCGTTTTTTTTTTTTTTTGAGTGCGTTTTGGGTGTTTTGTTATGTTGAGTGATTTTGTTTTGTTTCGGTTTCGCAGTAATGCTTAGTGTTTTGTTTTTGTATATTGCCAGTGAGTGTTGGCTTTTATTTACCAAAATAAAGTTTTATTGGCTTTAATCAGTTTCCACTGTATTTAGTGCACAGAATCTGAGTTAGCGAGAACTTTAAGAAGATATTTATGCCGACTTAAAAATTGAAACGCGAATTTTTCTATGATCTTAAAGCGTTTTTTTGCGGAGTTCCAAATTGCACGACTTTCACCTTCACCTATTTCAAAACTCCGATTAATGTAATAATGTAATAATTTTTAAAATCGATGGAATTCATTATAATTGCTCAGCCATTTTATGTAAGCACGATAGCTGTGAGCAATACAGCAGTTGCAAGGGCGGAAAATTTTTTTTTTGGTATGGCTATTTAGTGGAAAAGCAGTTTGGCAGTTGATTATTGAGTGAAAGTGTGAAGTCAAGTTTTTTATCAGGCTCCGAGAAAAGTGTCTCATATTAAGACACCCACACCATAAAAAAACCCAAACTTACGGCCAAACGACGCACTGCTCACAGACCGCAGAAAACACGGAGGATCAGCAGAGGACCAGCGAACCAGCTGCTAAAAACTGGGAAAAGGCAGGAAAAAGCGGACGAGTTGAACCGGCGTGGTCAAAAAGTTAACAAGACTAGAGATGGTAACCGTCAGCTGGTCGGAGCCTCATTCAGTTTCCTAACAATCTACAAGAACTTTAAGCCTATCGGGTAGCGACTACTGTTGGAGGGCGCCACGTACCTTTTTTATACTACTAGGCGTGTAGATAAAAGGTAGTAGCAGTTATGTCCAGTTCGGATGAAATGGAGAACAAAAGAGGAAGCTGGAGAATATGTCCCAAAACACTGCAGGAGGAGCGTTATGTAAGGAGCTGACATTAGCTATGTCGAAGCTGCTCGATATAAAGTTAAAAGACCTTCCAACTAAATCTGACTTCGAAGGGCTAAAACAGGATATGAAAAGCTACATTGGTGCCATTTCGCTGCAGGTCAAACAGCTAACCGACGACAACACTTGGCTCAAAGAAGAGGTTATAAGCCTTCGCGCAGATAGAGAAGCCGATAAGCGTGCAATAAATATGTTGCTAGAACAAAAAAAAGATACAAATGTAGTTGTAAAAGGTCTGAGGATAGAAAAAAACTGCAAACTGGCTGTTTAAACTCTAATTGAAGAGAAACTGCAATTAAAGGTGGAATGTGTATCCCAAGGAGAAGCGGAGAATATTTTAAAGAATGGGCATAAGTTACGTGGAAGTCAGGTGTTCCTTGACAAGGATTTGACAGTGGGATTTTTAAAGCTAAAAAAAATTATTCTAAAAGTCCAAAACGACAGCATCTACGTTTACGGAAATTGGATGTCGTTTAGGAAAGGAAAACCAGCTGAATCTAAATTAAAGGAAATATACGAAAACAGTTTGGAAATAATTCACATTACGTGTGCGTTCCTAAGTCAAAAGTCCAAGTAAAAAAACTAAACAGAAAATAAATAAAAAAATGTATCAAATGTAGTCCTATGTTAGAATTTAGTAATGTTGTCGGTGCAAATACGATTAAAGAGGCCGATACTAAAGAAAGACTGGAGTTTAGAATATTGTCCAATTACGTGGCAGGATTAAAAAAAAAGCTTATATATAATGATTTCTTTCAATACATTGCGTCGTTTCAAATTGTTATTCTATCTTTATCATTTCTTGAATCAAAATTGGATGCTGTCGAATAAAATTTAAAGATTTTGTGCTTAGATGGGTGCCAGCAAGATGAGCAAGTGGTGGAATGATATACGGAATAAAAAAAGAAGTTCACGGACAGAATATAAATGTAGATGAGACCAACCTGCACCTACTGCCAGTGTACATTAATTGCAATCATTGGGAAAGAGATTCTGGGATGTTATATGAGTTTTAAAATTTAAACCATATCCGATTAAATGAAAGTGCACTGATCATAGCAGATTATAACGCAAGGTTGAGGCAAGCTCAACTTCTCGGATTTGACCAACATATAGCCACAAGCTCCTTCAATGAAGACCGTAATGCCTAAGACAAAGTGACAGATGCACCTAATGGACTTGATTGAGCTGTTCGCCTTTACGGTGGTCAATGGAAGGTCGTCAAGCGATCTTTTGGACGATTACACCTTTATGAAAGGCGAAGCTTGGTATACCATCGACCTCGCGGCAAATGGTTAAAACTATCAAAGACTTCAGTGAGCAGTCAAATATTCTCTGACTTCCGCTGGAAGTTACAGTCACTCTCCACAACATCGAACGCAGTCACAGCGTTGCTTGGACTTCCACCAAGTTTAATTTGGGGAAATCGAGAGAAGGAAAACTGTAGGACAAAGTTGGACCGAAACCTGGCAACAAGTTTGTTTGAGAACCCTTGGCGAAATTGAAGGATTTCTTACAGATTGCATTACCAAAGTCGTTAATACTCGAGGCCAAAGAAAGCCCAGACTTTAAACAAGAGGGGTACACGGAGCAGTATGATGCAGCTCGAGTACTTTCTTTTAACTTACTAAGGCAGGTTAAATCAACTAATTCAGCAAGTTGAGTGATTAACTTGTCAAAACGCTTGGACACAATTTTACATTAACCTAGCAAGATCATTGGCTTCCATAGAAAGATAGCAGGGCTTATTTGAGTAATATTATAAAACTTAATGGAAATTCATTTGTAAAATCAATGGAAGAGAGCAGAAGAAGGCGGACGGTAGACGTATTGTATTACGGTAGACGTATTGTATTTTCACAATACAAATAATTCAAACATTGAGCAATTATGAACCCGAAAGCTGACGATAGCTAAGTCCAGAAGTGGGTCAGTTGGCTACAGCAAGGAGAAATGAGTACCTAGATGGGAACACTTAGGTACAAAAATAAGAACCCGGAAGCAATAAGAAAAGCTCTAGCAATTGTACAAAAGAACTAAAACTCCACGGAGAAGTCAGTCAGATTATCAGATACGGCCGGCAATAATACCAACCGAGCACCAAGAGCCAAATAAACCCTTCGACGGGAAGTTCGAGTGAACATGAATCCTTGTTTCGCGTTTCACGAAGATTCAGTTTAAGGATCAAAAATGGTATCCAAAGTGTCTAAAGCGGAAGGCAACACTGCCAACGGATACAAAGTGTTTAAAGCGGAAGGCAACACTCCCAACGTTATTAACAATGTCGAAGTGGTAGACCACAACGACGAAATTGTGAAAGTATTTAACGTCTTGTGTCTGACAGCCGTGCTACTTGGGCTCCTTATAGTCTTCCGAGGACTCAGAATGTACAAGAAGTCCGTACAACGTCGGCCCGCCCTAGCAAACAAATCAGAACTTTTGTATGTTAAAGGTGCGTCACTAGTTTTTTACCTCGTTAAAAGGTGTTTTTATCTGATATCAGAAGTTTTTGTTTGTTTACATTTGCTCTCATAGGAGGTAATATATACAATCAAATTCATAATTTGTAAACTATTGTATTTAGGCGTTCAAGTATTTCAAAGTAGTTTTTAAACGAGGTATAGCACATGTCCGTAGCTTTAGTAGTGTAGAACTTACGAACTAACGAAATTAAGCTTTTTGTAGCTTTTTTCAAAAGTCGTAAAACAAAAGTTTCCTATTTGGAACTCCTTAAAACAATTGAAATGATGCTTGGGCAGCGTTTATTCTTCTGAGCTGGCAAAAGTGGCTATTTTTGTTTCTGAATACTTTAAAAGTAAGTTTGTTTTAATTTCATTTATTTATCATTTGCCGTATTCTATAAGGGACCACCGCGCCTTCCAATTAGCAGCTACCAATTAGGAGAGCGTCAAATTAAACATCTTCAAGTACGAGTTAAATCCAATGATTTAATGGTTATTAGAGTAGTTTTTAGATTTTTCGAAATTTTTTTTAGTGTAGCTTAACAGCTGTTACCTTAAATTGGTTTACAGTCTCTAGTGCAAAACTAATAACAAATGAACTAGTTGTTTCCGATGACAAGCCTATGAAAAATGAACCAGTTCGTTACAAGGAAATGGACATAACTTGAACTAGTTAACTGTCCTACCTCAAGTAGTATTTTACTGGTCCAAAACTGGACCCGTTTCCTGTAGGGTCAGTTTAAAGTTTTAAAGAAAATCGTTGGGGCCGTTTTTGAGAAAAAGAAAAAAAAGCTAAAAATAATGTTAAAAAAAACTTTTTTATTATTACATTTACACAAATTACATTAAGGAAGCGTTTATAGCATTTCAAAATACTTTTAAAACGAGGTACAGCACAAGTAGCTTCAGTACTTCAGAAGTTATGGCCTTCCGAATTTTAGCTATTTATAGCTGCTTTCGCGATAAACTAGCTGGTTTTTCCAAAAGTGGCAGAACTAAAGTTTCTTATATCGAGCTGTTGAACACCATATCAAATGTTCAGGACTTTAAAACCATATTTTGGGACAGACAGACAAAATGACAAACAGAATTAAATTTTCATTTTGGGAAAAGGAAGAAAATCTTGTTTTCGGTATAACTTTTGAACGGAGCGTCGGATTTTCTGATATGACCCCTTGTCGGGACAAGCAGCAGCCGCCACCTAATTTATAGATAAAGCTCAAACAAGGCTTTTGTATTACATACTAATTGGTCGCAAGCCGACTCTCTCTCTCTCTCTCTCGGCCGCTCGACTTCAGCGCTTATCGGCAGCAACGTCAGATAGAGAGCTTTATCTGCGCTAATTATCAAAAGCGGACTCACTCTCTTTTTTACATTCATGGTGCGCGCTTAATATATCGGCATATATTTTATGTATCCTCCAATATTATCCGCAACAATAAAAATTCTTATTATAACGTTTAACTAATTATATCGGCGTTATTATTTCGAGTTTAAAGGATAGTCGTTGAAAAATCTCAATGACTGAACACCCCTCATATTAGGCGCATTTTCAGTAAGAATACAACGACCGTAGTTGGCATCAGCATATCAAACATTTTTTTAAACGTCCTTCAGAGCTTGTATACGAATAACTTGGCGTCAGTGTGGGATGGAGAACAACTATCCAAGTTGTTTATCACTGAAGCTGGAGTCAAGCAAGAATGTCCACTCAGCCCCCTTCCGTATTTCCTGTTTTTAATGGACATCAAGTATAGCCTGCCTTTCGGTGTTCAAATAGGCGGATGCGCGATCCTCGCCGAATCACCCATCGAACTGCAATGATGCACAAATACTGTCTATTGTGGGGACTGTTAGTAAACACCGAGAAGTCAATAGTTCTGATCTTCAAGAGGCATTGGAGAAGGCTATCTTAAAACGAAAAGTGGAATTTAGGGTCTATTCAGCTAGAAATCGTTAAGACATATAAGTATCTGGGAGTCTGGATTTACCACAACAGGCGTTTCAACAACCACTTACACGAGAAACTTCGAGTTTCAAAACTGGCCATAAATTGCACATGGAAATAGCTGCTTGGGAAAAAGAATGTGCTAATGAGTAGCAAGTTCAAGCTGTTTAGTGCAGCAATGCGGTCAATCCTATGTTAAGCCTCGCAGGTCTGGGGCATCTCACCTTATGAAGAAGTTGAAAGCCTTCTAACACTCTTCTTAAAGAAGATGTTTGTCGTCTTGAGCTGACTAGTAGGAGTACCTTCCCTACTTGTTTACGGGGATGAAGTTGGAGTCATCTTTCTTTACTTTTCCTGCCTTGCACAGGTGCTCAGCTATTAAAAGCTTGAAATCGAAGACTGGCATATATTGAGCTGACTAACGACGCCATTGAATCCATGAATTCACTACGCACATATCAATCATGTGAAAAAATATTTTCTTATACCATTTTCTTGAGCGTAATTGAATTCTATAAAGTCCAAGTAAAGAATCCAGTAAGTCAACGCCACCCATATAATTATTGTAAACATCAACTGCCTTAGGAGAGTTGATTTCTACATACTTTTTGTAATATAATAGTAAATGTAAATAATAGTAAATGTGATGCTCACCTATAGTCAAATTCTATTTTTTATGAACAAAAACTTTATATTCTCTTAGAAAAAAAAATACTTTTCATTGATAAAACTGATTTTTAGTATAGTAATTCTAATTTTAATTTCACCACAATTCACTTTCGTTCGTCTGCTTGAGACGCGGGCACAAAACTGATTGAAACTTGAGATAAGGCAACACAAATAAGTTCTGAGTATAGACATCTAAACGAAAATAGTTGAAAGATAATAAGTGGTAATAACAAGCAATCGGTAAATTAAGCAATAATAATCTACTCTGGTAGGAAGGTAGCCTTACGCTTTGATCCCAGTTCAAACTACGAAGGGGCAAAAAGAAGAAATTGTTTTTGTACCGACTCTATACGGTCAAAGTGCACTTGGCATTGTGGGCTCCAAACCGAAGAACAATATTCCAATATAGGACGGACAAGGGAGGTAAATAATAATTTGGTTATATAAGGGTCGTCAAATCTTTTGACCAACGCTTTATAAACCCAAGAACACTCATAGCTTTGTTAACAGTCAACATTATGTGGCAGTCAAACTTAAGCTTCGGATCCAGAAGAACGCCTAAATCATTTACTGAATATATACGGCCAAGTGGCAAGTTCTGAAGCAAATAACTTATAAACGTAGGAGTACCCCTGTGGAAGGACATTACATTACATTTCAGGCAGTTCAAATTTAAGAGGTTATATTCACACCATACTTGAAAATTGTCAATGTCTGATTGTAAGCGGAAACCAGACTCTATATTGTTGTATGTCAAACAAAGCTTAACATCATCAGCATACATTAGTACACGAGAATTTGTTATGATAGAGGGATGATCGTTAATAAACAAACTAAACAGAAAAGGGCCCAAATGACTACCCTGGGGCACTCCAGATGTCACGTGGATAATTTTAGAAGCAGCGTTCTTAAATATAACCCTCTGAGTCCTCCCATTCAAATAACTTGAAATCCATGCTAAAAGATTACATGGAAACCCAAGCAAGTATTGTTTAAGTAAAAAAAGAGAGTGGTTAGCAGAGTCAAAGGCTTTACTAAAATCTGTGTATACATTTTATTTTTCGGTCTGCATTTTATTGTTAAATCCGTTTATAACAATACATGATAATTCAAGTAGGTTGGTGGTAGTCGATCTTTGCTTAACGAATCCATGCTGACACGGGGATATTAGCGAGGAACGTGAATGTTGCAAATGAGAAGTGATAATACGTTCAAAGGCTTTTGAAATTGCCGACAATTTAGAAATACCTCTATAATTCTGGGCATCCGTCTTTGCACCCTTTTTGTGAAGTGAATAAAAAAAGAGTCCTTCTAGATAGTTGGAAAAACTGATGATGAAATAGACAAATGAAAAAGTTTAAGAATAGGTTTGCAAATGGTTTGTGCACAAAACTTAAGCACACACCTAGGAAGTCCATCAGGATCGGGAGAATAAGTAGGCGTTGTTGTTGTTAAATCTCTTAAGAGAGAATTTTCGGTAATTATAGGGGAAAAAATACAATTTGCCCTATTTAAGGTATTAGGGTAGTTTGATTTTGACCATGAAGAGGAGCTGTAAGTGGTTTGGAAAAAGTCGGCAAATAAATCAGCAATTTCAATATCTGTCGATGCCTCCATTGAGTTAAAACGAACCGATGCAGGCAAAGCCGATGACTTACGTTAGCATTAACAAAGTTATAGAACTGCTTCGGATCATTTGAAAATTCAAATTTACAACGATTTAAATACATAGAGTATCAATGACTGTTAAGAACATTAACATCAGATCGAGCCACCACATATTTCGAAAAATCGGATGGCTTACCCGATTTTTTATACTTTTTATGTGTTTGTTTTAAGATTTTTAAGTCTTTGAAGCGCATTTGTAAACCAGGGGGGCCTGTTCGGCCTTGGAGGATGCCTATCAGGAACGCATTCATTAAAAAAAGTGTTTAGAACGCTATAGAAAAGTTCGGTGGCATTTTCGATGTCCATACAGATCCATAAAGATCTGTCCAATTATATTGCGAAATCATTAAGTTTAGTTTATTATAGTCACATTTACGAAAGCATCTCATTTTAGTTGGAGAAGGTAACAAGGTAAGGGAGGCAAATTGTCAATTCCATTGTTGGATGGTATCGGTCTTCTGGTACATCAAGAGCGTCAATTCTAGATATTGTGACTTCAGACGGCTCTGAAACAAACACAAGATCTAACTGTCTATTTAATGAATTTCGTATAAAGCTAACTTGCTGTAACGATAATTCAGGAAGGCCATCGACAAAAACATGGGCGGATAAGGGAATAGCGACAAGTGAGTCAGTAGAAGGGGACCAAGAAATATCAGGGAGATTAAAGTCACCCAAAACAACTAAAAGGTCTCTGTTGGAAAGAGAGGATAGAATAGATTTAATAGCAGATAGATGTTGCTCATAAACTATTAAGTCAGAGCCAGGTGGAATATAAGAACATGTAACAAAAATAGACAAGGATTCCAGGGAAACTTTTACACTAACAAATTCTATGTCATTGGGGACATGAGAGTGAATTCTCTCCGAATTTAAGGTAGAGGTAACGGCGATCAGAACACCCCCTCCCCTACGGGAAAGGCGATCGGTTCTGTAGGTATTAAAGCTGTTTGACAAAACTTCAGAGTCGGTTATCTCTGGTTTTAGCCAAGTTTCTGTAAATGCCAGGATATCGTCCGTAAATGCCGAGGAGTCAGCATAAAGCTTGGGTAGCTTCATGTTAAGTCCTCTAACATTTTGGTAAGCCAAAAATAAACTTTCCAGTTTTTTGGCACCATGGGAGGCCTGTTATTTGTTCTCGTTTTATTTGAAACAAAATCTTTTATAACCAAATCATCATTAAGCCAAAAGCTTTCAGAAAGAAGTTCTTTAAACACATCAGGCGGAGCAAATATTTTAAAAGATGATATCCTACGATCGTAAGAAAAACGAAATTGTTCAACAGCAATGTCCTCGGATGGGAATTTTTCACGAATAAATTCCAAAATATCCTCGGATGTTGTATCTGGGGTAAATCTAGATACGAATAGTTGCTTCCTATGTGGAACAACTGACAGTCTCTTTCGACCCCCAGCAGGAAACTGAACCTCGCCCATCTGGGACCCAGAAGCGGTTCCTACTGTATCTATAGGTACAGTCAGCACCGAATTCTGTGCCTCAGGTTGGCTTCCAGGAACAGGGTTACCTCCGGAACTGGCTGTTTCCATAGGCACAGTTGGCTCGCTTACCCCTGTGCTGACAGGAACTGCTGCAGCTACCGTGTGCAGTGTTTTGTTCTGTTTCACGGTCTTATTAACTGCCCCTGAGCTGGCTTTTTTGCGTTTAGGCGACTCGGTTAATAATAATTTCTTATTATTAAATTGTTCACAAACAGAATTGAACCCGTCATTGAGCTGTTTAAAAACTCGTGAAAAGTTCAATAGACCGTCTCAAAAGCTACTCATCTCGACTGTCATTTCCTTGCAGGACTCACATGCCCAGATGAGACCGGTATGCATTTCAATGAAGTCTTTAACTCTGCCAGTAAATCCTGCACATTTGACGTGCATGACCGATTCGCAGAGCCAGCAGATAATAAAAGAATCTTTAGTTGACATCGGAAGAGAACAATTTTTCTTGGTACAGATAAGAGCCATTATAAAGAAAAAAAAAGGTTATTCAAAAAAATAGGAATAAAATGTTAAAAAAATACCTCAAGTAAATTTGGCACTGGGATCAAATTCCAAAACCGCAAAGACACAAAACAACGAAAAGTATAAGAGAGCGAGATCGCGAATTTAATTATAAACAAGAGAGCGCGAGAGAAAAAATCTTCTATCGACTGAGCGTGGCTTGTGGGGCACCAACAACTATACGCACGAACAGTTACAAATGTAAACCAAGCAAGAGAGAGCGATATCAGAAGTACAGCAAGCTCTCAGAGAGTGAGAGCGGGAGAGTGGGAAAGAGATTACATGAGTTTTAGCAAGTTTAGAGCGTGTAATTTACACTAACAAAGACAAGCGATTAAACAAATCAAATAAAAATGTTAAAATAACGATAACCATGTTCCCGTTTATTGGGAGATTTATTTAAAAACACTAACACAGTTGTGAGGCTAAGCTTTGTTTATAAACAAACGCAAGACACTCGCAAAATCTCACTGAAAAAAACAAAAAACTTAAAGCACAAAAGTAAACACAACCGTTCACAAGCGACGCTAAATCGATATATGTGAGTGGAACCTGGATGGCATTACCCCTAATGTTTAACCTCGATAATTCATTGGCATTATGTACTTAGACAGATTCAGGTTTATTTAGTTTGTCATATTAGACATTTTATAACAAAACAAGAGAGAACTATACAGTCGGGTGCCCCGACTATCAGATACCCGTTTCTCAGCTAGAGGGAGTGCGAGTGAGATGGAGATATACAACTTTGATCGGGCATAACTTTTTAACGAATGGTCCGATTCGATAGGTATAAATAAACGCAACAAAATTGCATTTATACTTCTCTGAAATCTTTACAAATGTGGGCGCTAGACACATTTTAAAATCGTTTGTGGGCGATTGTGGGCGTTAGAGGGCGTGGCGCTCGGCTGAAATAAACTTGCGCTGCGTAGGAAGCCCAAGAATATGTGTGGGTAATCCTAACTTTCTAGATTTTGTAGTTCCCGAGATCTCAGCGTTCATACGGACGGACAGGCGGACATGGCTAGATCGACTCGGCTAGTGACCCTGATCAAGAATATATATACTTTATACACAACCGTTCACAAGCGTTATTGCTGTCTTGAACTCCTATTAGGGAAAAATGGTTACAATAAATTGATAATAAAAATTGACTGTGTCATCCCAGCCTAACTGTTCTGGTATTTTCACCCAAAAGAGTACCTTTCGGTTTCCGGATATCTCAATATTATTATAAGACGACTTTCTTGTCTATTCACCTGGTCCCGATATAACTCCCGGCTGCGTGCTTAAATATTGCGCAGAAGCGCTTTGCAAGCCCCTTCTCAAATTGTTTGCCTTATCTTTAGAAACCTCACAATTTCCTTCTATGTGGAAGGAATCGTTTGTAATTCCTCTCCACAAGAAAGGTTATAAATTGGAAGCATACAATTATAGAGGTATGTAGTTCAGTTATATCTACATGTCAACATGGTTTTAGGAAACGTAGATCAACAACCACTAACCTTTTGGAGCTCACTTTACTTGTAACAAACAGTCGTAATTTACACTGAGTTTAATAAAGCATTTGTCTCCGTAAATCACCTACTTCTGGTTAGAAAACTCGATTTAATTGGGTTCCCCGTTGATCTTTTTAGATGGATCTTAAATTGTCTAAACGGCCGGACACAAAGGGTCCTTTTTAAAAATTAGCTTTCTTGTATACTCCAGGTTACCTCGGGTGTCCCACAAGGGAGCCACTTGGTGCGAGAACCGGAACCGATAACCGAAATAAACCGATTCCTTATAGAGAACCGGAACCGGTACCGAGACCAAAATAAAAATTTAATTTCGAACCGATTACCTTATTGCTGGTACCGGTACGGTTTTGGTACTTATTTACTAAACTCTTTTAAAATCCTGAATAAAATAATATCCATATGTATGTATCAGCTCCCACTTTTTGCTATATCGACTTTTTCCCTTCGCTTTTTAGCACATTAACTGCTTGTGTAAGAAAATGTCGCTGTAGCAGAAACACTCTTTGTCTAAAGAAATTGTAAATCTGGCATTTTTGGAGCCATTCTACGCGTTTTTTTAAGAAGCTAATGACCCTATTTTTTCTTAGAAATAAAAAAGTTAAAAATTTAATTAAAATCTTATTTTTGTTATATTTTTTATAAAAAAATCGGAATAATTTTTATGATTTTACATTCAAGTTTTTTTTCAAATAAAACTCACATAAATCATTTCAAAGTATAAATAGAATTTTTTAACTGTACCAGTACGTACCGGTACAAGAACCGGAACCAAAACATAAATACCAAAATATAACCGTTTACCGAATAAGCAGATTAGGTAAGGGACTAGTACGGGACCCGAAACCGAAATAAGATTCGGTTTGATTCCCTAGTTATAAGTCATTCTCGTGTACTTATGTACGTTGGTGATGTGAAATTATGCCTGCAGTACAAGGATATTTATTGCCAGTCTGACTTACGATCCGATTTAAATAGTTTTCAAACATGGTGCTCTGACAATTCGCTGAATTTAAATGGCTCCAAGTGTAAGGTGATGACTTTTTGTCGTGTTACTCCTCAATATGCCATTTATACGCTGAGTAAGAGCTCTCTGGACAGACCTAAGACCCTCTTTGACCCACGACTAAAGTTTACTGTCTGGAGTCCCCAATACGGAGTTCATATTGACCGTATCGAATCCGTACAAAAGAACTTTTTACCTTTTGCCTTATGGCGCCTTAACTGGGAATGGAAACCGTAATTTAACTTCTTATTCTAGTAGATTAATCCTAACCAACCGTAGAACGAAGCTTGGAACTGTCTTCATTTATAACCTTATTCGAGGTGAAATTGATAGCCCCGACTTCGTTAGCCAACTTAATTTTTTTGTTCCAAGTAGATTAACTAGAAATTACATTCCCTTAATTTTAAATCACTACAGATCTAACTATGTCCTGCATGAATCTTTCAGAGTACTAGTTGAGCACCAGTTGAAGTCTGCACTTCCGCAATTTGAATTTACCATCTTTTGCCTAATACGATTGGATAACGAGGACCTTCTTCCAGCCTCCTCTGGGTTGATTTTCATCGCAGATCTGCGATTTGAATTGGCTTGGTAGGTGCAAAAAATTTGGTCCGCTTCGTTAAAGTAGGAAGGTACTCTCTTATCCAACGTCTCCAAATTACATCCCTTAACTGCTGAGCAATACGATACTGTTTTCGATGGCAGTAATTATCAATTTCTCTAGGAGTTTGTGTTTGAGTTTACGGTTCCTAGTAGATAGTTATTTGGTTGAGTGTTTCAAAATCGTCTATAGTAACGTACATGTGTTAGAGGTCTGCTGTTGATAATGTTTTCGGCCTCTATCAGTAGGCATCGTACCGTTTCTACTCTTGGTGCTTGCTCCTTTAGAGTTACTGCTAAGACACACTTTGTTGATTGAACCAATCATTCCCAAGATCCCCCTGAACTAGGATTAGCTGGACAGTTGAACTCCCAATTGATGTCCTTGGTCGCCAGCGTCGCCATTATATATTCCCAATCGAAGAGGTCGTTAGTTTTCTTCAAAACATTGTCGACACCAATAAAGTTTGTGCCCATATCAGAGCGAATAGTGTTAGGAACGCCTCGTCTATTTACGAAATTTCTGATGACTACAATGCATGCATCAGATGACAGGTCCTCGGCCAGTTTTATTTGTATAGATCTGACCGTTAAGCATGTAAACAAGGCGACCCAACGCTTTATATGATGACGCCCTATCACAAATAAGGGGCCAAAATAGTCCAACCCTGTGTAAGTAAACGGTCGATTGTACGGCGTAACCATAACCATTGTACGGCAATTGTCCCATAAGCGTGGGCACTGGCTTTGCGTTTTTATTTTTACAGTACTGACAGGACGATTTGGGGCGGTTGACTGCTGCACGTATACTGATCACCCAGAACTTACGACGTATTTCGTTTACTATTAGTTCGTCATTTTGATGTTGATATATTTTATATAATTGTTCGCTTCAGGCGCAAAAAGTTTGAAAAACGACCAATGTCTATTTGCCATTGACAAGACAATTATGCGCTTTTCGTCAAAGTCATTTGGTAATGGGATCGTTTTATCGGTTGTTGGCCAGACGGATTCATGTTCTTTAGGAATAATGGGCCTAGAGTCCATATAGTTTGCGGATCGTACTCTTGGTACTTGGTGGTTCTTGTCGCTTTATCAGCTGGGTTTAAGAGATTTGGAAGTTCCAATGCCATTCATTTTCCTTTGTTGTGTACAGAATTTCTGCTATCCGATATGCCACAAACTGTGGTACTTGAATCTAAGAACTTTGGAAAATAGCAACGACCAATTTATAAATGTTTCACTCTATCTAATATACCAATCCATTCTTTGAAGCGCTTT
The DNA here is from genome assembly GCA_035046095.1 of Drosophila pseudotakahashii. NCBI lineage: Eukaryota > Metazoa > Arthropoda > Insecta > Diptera > Drosophilidae > Drosophila > Drosophila pseudotakahashii. The sequence continues at coordinate 63,405 of JAWNOE010000102.1, forward strand.
TATATATTGTCAATAAAGTAATTTCAGGTAATTCCTGTGCGCCAGATATCCTGCATTAAAACATTGCCAGTTATCATAAGATCAATACCAAACAGGTCGTACACTGACTTTATGATACTGAGAAGTTGTCTCTCTTTTGGAACTTGTATTCCTTGTTTTATTTCCTTATCAACTCTGTTAATTTTAAAATCAAACAAGAATGCATCCTTTCCACTATCCAAAACATACCTAGGATTTTATCGACGGAGCTGGAATAAAGACTTACCGATGAAGGAATTGATGCCTGGCGAGATGTCTGAACCGTTTAGAATTTTTTGAATATTCGATGAGTTCGATAGAAACCTGTCTGTCCGTCTGTCTGTCCGTCCGTCTGTCTGTCTGTTTCTACGCAAACTAGTCTCTCAGTTTTGATTGGTGTTTTTTTAAATATTACCTTCTACTTTTGGGAATACTATTTTATAAATATTTCTAAATTTCGAATAAAATTTTTAAAAAATCGGATGACTATATCATATAGCTGCCATAGGAACGGTAGGAAAATTAAATGGAAATTAATAGGAAAAAAATTATATCTTTGTTGACTTTTAATACATTCTCTTCTTCTCTGGGATATAGTTTTTCTTTAGCATTTCAAAGTTTCGTATTAAATTTATAAAAAATTCGGACGGCTATATTATATAGCTGCCATAGGAAGGATCAAAAAATTAATGGATTATTTGGTAACTCAACGAGAAGGTTCTCTGTATTAAAATATTCAGCTATTAAATCATTTAAATCCTTTTCATTAGAATCGATCGCCGACGTATGAAAAACAGTGTTTATACCATTATAAGGATTTCCTTGCTGAGGTTATGTGGATCCATAATAGGCTGTTAAGCTGTTTTCCAAATAAACACTTTGGAGCGTTTTGGTCAAATGGCAATTTTCCACTCCAATCAGAATACTTGGCTTGGCATCTCCGTACCCTTTAACTGGCGAACTCCTTAATTTGGTATATTTTTCATAAAGAGATTCAATATCAAGTTATTGTACAGGCAGTTCCAAAGACGGAACTGTGCTACCTGTTACTTGCAACCAATTTGTTGTGCCTTCTATTGTTCGAACCTTAAGCTGACATTTCATAGTTGGAATTACTTTTTTGTGATTTCCAAGCTTTTCTTTCAAATCTGTTTGGTCCAGTAACCTCAATTGGCAGCACCTTAAATAAAAGCATACAAAAATCAACTAACTTTGCGATTTTTTTTATAAAAACTGGTTGGACGTATTTAATTCAAACCTTTTAAATATTATTAAGTGTCATTTAAATGACACTATTAAAAAAATGTCGTTTTGCAGTGTTCACTGTATCTCCTTCAAAAAAATTTTTTTTTTAAATTTGGTTTTTACATTTTGCTTAAGAATTAAAAAAAAACCTAGGAAGCCAAATTTTTAGTTTTTTTATTTTGAAGACTTTTTTTTTTGATATTTCAAAGTCAAAAAATGCCGTGAACACGGACTTTAAAAACGTTGTTTTGAGAAAAACGCACTTAAACAAGACACATGTAAAACACATATAGAGCAATTAAAAGCAAGAGAGAACGCTATAGTCGGGTACCCCGACTATCAGATACCCGTTACTCAGCCAAAGTGAGTGCGAGGGAGATGGAGATATACAATTTTTAATCTGGCATAACTTTTTAACGAATAGTCTTCTACACTTCGATAGGTATTGATAAATACAATAAAACTGCATTTTTATTTTTCCAAAATCTTTAAAGGTGTGGGCGGCAGACACTTTTCAAACTCGTTTATTGTGGGCGTTAGGCGATTGTGGGCGTTAGAGGGGGCGTGGCCCCCGGCTGAAACAAACTTGCGCTGCGTAGGAAGCCAAAGAATATGTATGGGTAATTCCAATTCTCTAGCTTTTGTAGTTTCTGAGATCTCAGCGTTCATACGGACGGACAGACGGACAGACCTACATGGCTAGATTGACTCGGCTAGTGACCCTGATCAAGAATATATATACTTTATAGGGTCGGAAACGCTTCCTTCTACCTGTTACATACTTTTGCACGAATACAATATACCCTTTTACTCTACGAGTAAGGGGTATAAATAGCCGTTTTGCGGTGTTCACTGTATCTCCGCCAAAAATTGACGGATTTAAATTCTGCTTTTACATTTCGTTTAAGAATAGAAAACAAACAGCCTCTTGGAAAGTTTTTATTATACCCGTTAAACTTGAAAATAACTAATCATAGCAATGCTAACCCTTTAAACGTTAAAACGCAATTAAAAACCGAGAAAAATAATTCTGAGCGAGAAAAACAACATCAATCTTGTTGTTCTCTTCCCTTTGCCACAATCGTTATTGCCTAATTTGTCTCTACCCTTGCCCAGGCAAAGCGAGACAGGCGAGGTTCGACATTTTGTTTCGTTTTTCTATTTAAGAGAGAGAAATTTGGGAGACCGTCGTCTCTGGCGCCGTTTCCGTTGGTCCCGCCGGCGGCACTGTCGGCGACACTGTCGGCCTAGTAATGATATTCTGATGATTTTGACAAAAACTCATCACCTATTCCTGACCATTTTTAGGCGCTTATTCACTCCTATTTCAGCACCTTAATTTCGTAAAGACAGTGATTGAACGAAAGGGGGTTGGTGAGAGAGTCGATTCTGCCGACGCTCTGCCGGCATCCCACAGTGGGGTAACAGAGGCCGATTTTGCGAATTATTGTTAAAATCAAATCTCAAAAAGTAGTAATGGCAGCTTATTTCTATATTAATAAAGGAGGACTAATAAAAAATGTCCAGTAGCAAATTCCACCCAGAACGGATTGACATAAAAATCTAAAAAAATTACATTAATTCGGAGAATAATTAGGAGCCGCGTGTGAGGTATACATTAGAACCAAAAACGACCCCCAAAAGCCCCAAAATTCGATTTGTTTTTTTTTTAATTCTTTCTTTTGCCATTTTTCTGTTATAAATGTCGTTTAAATGATTTAATAATGTGATGTTCATAATCTTATGGCATACCCACAAATAACTGTTGTTTTGCCTTCTGACGTCACGGCCTCCACATATGTATGTATGTATGTTCTGCTGGCGCACTTTGCATAAAGTCGTACATGTATGTGTGTATGTCATGCTGTCGCAATTTAAGTGTGACCGCGCAAATGGAATTTAAGTGTGACCGCGCAAGGTAAAAAAGAAAATGAAAAATGACAGCACATTTAAAATGCGCGGTTCAAAAATCGATTATGTCGAAAATCGATTCTTTTGCACCATTTTTTTTAGCTAAACGTTAAATTTTAAAAAAGATTTTCCTGTATGCAAAATAATGCTGCTCCGATCAGCTTTAGAATTTGGAAGCAGTTATACAGTCGAAGTTTTCCTTAAAGTTATTTTTATTTTTAAAATCCAAGAACCCGATCAGCTAAGACAATATGTTTTCAAACTATCTATTAGTTTTCAAACGTTGAGTTATTGACAAACTGTGGATTTGTAAAAAACAAAAAAAACATTAATTCGCTCCGCTGCGTACACACACACGCACTAAATATGAATTAGCAAAAAAATGCGTATTTAACACACATCCACTAGATATGTGCGTGTGTACGTGTGTGTGCGCATTGCAGCTGACTAAGGAAGTGAGATTCGCTTAGATTCAAATTCATGATAATACTGATATCCTTTTGCTAAAAGAATATTTCATTTACATCCCCCAACAGATTTAAAACATTTTCTTACAGATTTTTGTGTTTTAAAATTCAAATCGCACTGAAAATATTAAAAGAACACTAAATATTCAAATCAATAGATTTCCCTTTCATAATCTGAAACTGAAATTGCATTAAGTTTGATCAGACCAAAGTTATCCTTTCACAAAGTTACATTTTGTATCACATTTTATCAAGACTAGTCAACGTTTCTTCATTTAAAAAAAATATATTAAATTCACCGTCTTTATTGTACCAAAAAAGTGAACTCGCCATTATTTTCTTTTAAATGTTAACTAATTTTCCATTTAAGTACAAAATCATAGAATTCATATATAAAATTTTTTATAAATATTTTTTATACAGCTTAAATTTAACCTGATTCTGAGAGATCTTAAGAGATTTCTCGGAAGAGCCGGGTTTCGCCGATTTCATATTTTACTGAAAATTTCTATGCTAATAGACTTTTAAATTTGATTATAAGCAAAAACCAGACTCTATTTTGTTGGATGTCAAACAAAGCTTAACATCATCAGTAGAGCCCTGCACAAGTAACCTGACTTATTTGTCAAACCTTAAACCGAACTGACCTACTTTAAACCCATTTGACCTGGGTCGTTTATATATGATGGACGTTGATGCACTACGAGCAGTACAAACAAGAGGCCCAACGATACCAAGCACGTGCTTGTTACGCGCGGGACCCTTTATCAATTAGGGCAAAAATGCGAGTTCGCGAGGAAAATATATGAAGCAAATACTACAAATACTACAAATACTACAACTAAGATTGAAGCAAATGAGATAAAATTTAGTTTTTAATACGGGGATAGATGTTGAAGTGCAAATTAAATGATAAAGATTGTTATAATTTTTACATAGATTACGAAAGGGCTCATGCAGAGTAAAATTTGATGTACATCGAGGCAAATTAAGAGGGTAATAATTTCGTGTTAGTCTAACGGGAACATTAAAAGTTAAACGGTTTACCAGTTCTACGGAGTCAATATCACCTTTTATAAGATTTTGCATAAGATTTCGCAAACCCAAATACCCAAAGCAAAAACAGGTCAAGTAGGTCAGGTCAAAAAATAGTATAGGTAAGGTCGGTTCGGGTTGGGTTTTAAGTAACCCTTTCTACTTGAGTTACTTTAAATTTGTTTATTGAATCGATATATTTGTACGTTGAGTGAGCAGCAACTTAAAAAATGGAGGAATCCACAAGTGTAAGTATTCCACGGTATTTATGCACATAAGTGTCGTAATTTTTATGGATAATTTTAGGACTCAAGTGCCTCTTCTGGCGACAAACGGATAGACGATTTTACTTTGATAAGTAATAAGATAAGATCGGGACAGTACTCGATGAGTAAAAAGCGCGGACGAAGTAATGTTTGGAATATTTTTTCAAGTATTATAAATGAAAAGGACGAAATCGATAAAAATGTAGTAGTGTGCAAAAGGTGCTACAAAGTCCAATCCGCCTATCACGGTACGTCTAACCTGAAGCGCCACAAATGCTACAGAGCATCGGAAAAATCACGAGATGCTAATAATGTTCATCTGGATCGTAATAGTAAGCAACGACTGACCAAAATAGCAACGGAGTGGACAATAAAAAAAATATAGACCATTCCAAATTATAGCTGATGAAGGCTTGGAAAAATTTGCCGATTTCCTAATCCATTTGGGAGCAAATTATGGAGATGGGTTGAAAGCCAAACAAATTCTTCCTCACCCAACCACAATATCAAGGAATGTGTCCGACCTTTATAAAGCCGAATTTTCTAGAGTCAAAATCGAAATCCAATCAATTCGAACCAATAATATGGCTTATAGCGTCACCACTGATGCTTGGTCAGAAAATTTTACGCAGGTATCGTACGTTTCGGTCACTGAAAATTTAGAATAGTTTTTCTAAATATATATCAAGAAAACCGAAAAACTTGTGACAATAAACTTTAATTTTAGGCAAAGCGAAAAACGAAAATGAGAAAATACGTGTGGTCGATCTAAATCAATTTCAACGATTGCACGACTATATTTTAACAAAGTTCTTAGAGCCTAGCTTAACAACAGTTGACGAAGACGGGGCGAATTCGCAGAGAGCGAGAGAGAACTTTATTGTGCACCCGCCTTCGTCCTAAACTAACTTACACTAAACTTCAAACTTCAAGTACAAATTCAAAATCTCTCAACACCGGCCCCGTTGAACGCTTCAGGCTTCAACAAATGGGAAGCGGCGCCAATTTATGGATGGCTCGCCGATAAACGCCTCCTGCGCCCGTCCTAACGTCGACGACCCTGACCATGCCGTCCTCCCCTGCGTGCCTGGCGATGATTCTCCCCAGGAGCCATTGTTGGGGCGGAAGGTTGTCCTCGGCCACGACGACGAGATCTCCCTCGCTGATGTTCGGCTGCTCCTGGTGCCACTTGCCCCGAATTTGTAGGCCCAGGACATATTCCCGAGACCATCGCCGCCAGAACATTTGCCTGTCTGACGAGACAAGCCGCCATCGCCGTAAGCAGCTGAGACCCTCCTGGTCCGGGGTCCGGCGAGCAGCGGCCCGCCTGTCAGCAGGTGCCCGGGAGTCAGCGCCTCTCCGTCGCTTGGGTCCTGGCTGATCGCTCCGAGCGGGCGGGAGTTCATCACCGCCTCGATTCCGACGAGCACTGTCGCCAGCTCTTCTGCGCTTAGGAGCGCGCTGCCCACCGCCCGTAGGAGTAGGTTCTTGGCAGTTTTGACACCTGCCTCCCATAGTCCGCCCATGTGCGGAGCCCGAGGCGGTGTGAACGCAAACTCGCATCCGCTTCTTGATGCGAATTCGCGTATCGCGTCGGCTTCCTCCTCGACCCGCTCTCGAAGGGCCTGGAAGTGGCGACTGGCTCCGACGAAGTTCGTCCCGTTGTCGCAATGGACGACTTGGGGACATCCTCGGCGCCCAACGAACCTTTGAAAAGCCAATAAAAAGGAATCTGTGGTTAAATCTGAAACAACTTCTAGATGAACCGCCTTGGACGCGAAACAAACAAAGAGCGCAATGTAGGACTTATACAGAGGCCTACCACGAATTTTCAGTGTTGTATAGACAGGGCCACAAAAATCAACGCCACATATAGCAAATGGGCGGAGAGCACGGAGACGATCTGCGGGTAAATTTCCCATAATTTGTGTCATCAGTCGAGGCTTGCACTTGAAGCAGCGGATACATGATCGAACTGTCTGACTGCAGACCTCCTGAGCGTTTACGATCCAAATTCGCTGTCGAAGGAGACTCACAAGTGCTCGTGAACCAACATGAAAATTTGAATGGTGCAGATGCCGGACATAGCTCTGCACAAATTGGGAGCGTTTCGTCAACAACAATGGAAACTTGGCATCGTATGATATAGGAGCGTTAGCTAGTCGCCCCCCAACTCGCAACAACGAAAAGTGACACCAAGTCCCCTTTTCTTCATGAATGAATGGATTCAATCGCTGAAGACTTGGGCCAACTCTGGAGCCTTTACGGACTTTTTCCCTTTCTTCGTGATACTCGTGTTTTTGTAATACCTCGACAATTTTTAAAAAGGCTTCATTATATTCAGTGGGTGACAAAGTTTTTTCAAATACTTTACTTTTGTCTTTGCATTTTCTAATGAAGCGGAACATATAAACGAATACCCTAAGCAGTTTAAGGTGTGACGAAAATCCCTCGATGACATCTACCAAGTCCGAATTTTGTACAGCAGCGGTCAGCCCGACCGCAGTCTTCCTCGATTCTTGCAGTAGGACTTGTTCATCTAGGTCAAAGTGTGCATTTTGGGGCCAGTTTTCTTCTCCTTCCGTTAGATACGCTGGTCCAGTAAACCATATCGACTGTATGATTTCGTCAACGTCACAACCTCTTGATACGATATCTGCTGGGTTCTGTTTCGTGGGGACATGCCGCCATGTAGCTTCACCTGACCACTCTTGAATCTCCGCAACTCTATTCGATACAAATGTGGACAACGAAGACGGATGAGACCGGATCCAATGAAGCGTAACTTCAGAATCCGACCAATAAACAATTTGTTCGATAGGTACCTTTAATAGGGGCTTGATTCTGTAACAGAGATCTGCGAGAAGGTGAGCGGCACATAACTCAAGTCTTGGAAGAGTCTTAGTCTTGAGCGGCGCTACTTTTGACTTTGACGTCAACAATGATACTTTATAACCTTCTGCAGCTTTGCTACGAATGTAGACGCAAGCTCCGTAAGCTCTTAAGGATGCGTCGGCAAAGGCATGTAATTGGACCGGTGACATCGGATCGGTATGCACAAACCGAGGAATTGATATTTCTTCTAAATTAGACAGTGTATTTTTTATCATATTCCATTCTGTTTCCAAATGCATTGGCATCGACTCATCCCAATCTAACTTATTGAGCCAGAGTTCCTGCAACAGGATCTTTCCTCTAATTACAATTGGACTTAATAAGCCGAGGGGGTCAAACAGCTTCGATGTCACCGATGGTATGTTTCGTTTTGTCGCTCGGAGACCCATGACAGCATTGTCAATTTGGAACTTAAAGGCATCTTCGTTGGGCAACCACGATATTCCTAACGCCTTTGTAGACTCTGAGTCCGAGATGGGTATGGATTTAGCTGTGCTCTCAGATGCGGTGACGTCAGGTGAGTTTGAAAACCACTTTGTCAATTCAAAACCTGCAGTTTGAAGAACCTGAGACACTTCAGACTTAATAGTCTTTAACTCCTCTATGCATGCAGCACCAGTCAACATGTCATCGACATATAAGTCGGATCCAATAACTTCACCAGCTCTAGGAAAAGAAAGTTTAGCAGACTCGCTTAACCTTTTTAAACACCGAATTGCCAGAAATGGGGCTGGTCCAGTCCCATATGTTACGGTGTTGAGCTTATATAATCTCAAGGACTCAGAGGGGTCTCTTCTCCACACTATAAGTTGAAACTGCCTATCCGCTTCATTTACCATCACTTGGCGATACATTTTCTTTACATCGGCGGTCAAGGCGAACCTATGCAGCCGGAAGCGAAGTAGCGTTGAGTACAACTCATCTTGGATTGTCGGCCCAACCATCAAAATATCATTTAGAGAGATCTGAGTTGACGATTTACAAGTGGCATCGAAAACGACACGTAACTTGGTTGACGTACTTTGGGGTCTCAGAACGCATTGGTGTGGGATAACATAATGTGGAGCAGAAGGAATTTTATCTGTAGGAGACATATGACCTAAGGAAAGGTACTCTTCCATAAATTCTAAATACACTTTCTTCATGTCAGGGTCTCGAGACAACCTTCTTTCAAGCGACAAAAACCGCCGTTTTGCAACTTCAAAGGAGTTACCCAACCCATTTGGATCAGATTTAAACGGCAGCCTTACTTCAAACCGACCTGATGGCAAAACATGAGTAGTCTTCCGGTAGTGTTCTTCACATAACTTTTGCTCAGGCGACAGAATTTTCTTTAGAGATGGCATTTCTTCCAGTGACCAAAACTTCTGTAGTGTGCTGTCAATAGATACTAACAGCTCTTCACTACAACTAAAACTTTTCACAACTTCTGTAGGGGAAGATGCCTTATATCTTCCTGATACAACCCATCCTAGGAGGGTTTTCTGCAAAGTTGGAAAGTCGGGACCTTGTCTAATTTGTCCAACAGCTAATAATTCGAAAAAAGATTCTGCTCCTATTAACAAATCTATTCTTTGTGGCTTGTAGAAATATGGGTCCGCTAAAGGTAGGTTCTTTGGAATTTTCCAGTCATTGATATTAACAGACTGGTCAGGATGGTATCCTGATATTGATTTTAAAATCCAAAAATCGAATGAGAACTCACTACCATTTATACGCGACTTCACCACTGTATGTACCTTTTTCTTAACTTGAGAATTGGACTCGCCAATACCAAGTAAGTTGATACACGACTCCTCTTTACGGATCTGTAAGCGGTGAGCAAGGTCCTCTGTTATAAAGTTAGTTTGGGACCCAGAGTCAAGAAGTGCTCGGGCCAAAATATATTCACCGTTTTTGGTTCGTACACTTACGATCGACGTGGCCAAAATCACCCTGTCCGATGATGTCGCATGCATAACATGTGACGTGGAAGGCTGATCTTGATTTAAAGGAGGAGTAAGAATCTCTTGGGGTGCTGGCAACGCTAAACTGTTCTCGGAAACTGTATATCTATGCAGTAAAACGTGATGGGAGCGTCCACAAACTCGACATTTGTTAAATTTGCATTTCGAGACAGTGTGGTCCTTTCCCATACAATTGATGCATAATGAAGCAGATTTTACAAAGTCAAACCTTTGCATAACGGAAAGACGACCAAACGGACCACAGTTCGCTAGGATATGGTCGTCTGCATTGCAATAGCTACAACCTTGCTGGGATTTACTGTTGGACGAAGAACATGTAAATGAGCTATGATTATGTGGCTTGCTCGACGTAACTTTATCTAGCTTTGGTTTCGTCGATTCTTCAGCAGATAAATGCTGATATCTGCGATTTAACATTTTTTCAAAATCGGACCAAAGAGGTAATCTTTCATAATCTAACTGTTCTTCCCATTTTTGTTTGGTCACTGGGTCGACTCTGTTCAAGACGAGATAGATCAACATTGCATTTGAAATCTTGGTATCGTCTCCTATCGATAACAAAGAACCGTATATCGATGACACGGTATCGATAAGATTCCTTAGAGACGACGCTGACTGTTGCGATATTTTCGGAAGACTAAACAATGTTGAAATATTATTCATAAAAATTAAACATTTGTTATCATACACTTTTTTCAAGCTGACCATAGCTTTCTCATAATTGCTCTCTGTGACTTGGTAGGCCTTAATAGTCCCCAAAGCTTCATCAGAAAGACAAGAGATTAAGTGATAGAATTTTTTAATAACGGAAATGTTATCGTCTTGGTGAACGAGAGTTTCGAAAAGGCTAATACAATTTTTAAACTCCGAGTATTTGCCGCTGAATTTCGGCAATGCCAGATTCGGAAGACGAGCTCGAGTTGGGGCTACAGAAGCTGACCCAAGTATTTTGGTTTCGCTAGCAGCCTTCAAGGCCGAGATAAGCGACAATATTTTTGCCTTGGTTATTATTGAAAGCTCTTCCAACTCTTCTCCAAACTCATCGCCATCATCTAAATCTTCTATCTGCTCTTGTAATAGATTTGCCTTTTTAATTGCATCATTTAAATTTTCTAGCCTACATTTTAATTCGTCTTCCAGAATCGGAATCTGGCCGTCTTCTAGCCGATTATTTAATCGGCGGATGCTATTTACTGGCTTTTTGAGCTTGTTTTTAAGGTCAGCAAGAAGTTCAATACTTTTTGGCTTATCTGGACTTATTTTTATATTAATTTATATATATATAGGCCACGAAACAATTATATATAAATAATTATGTAGAATAAATTATATCCAGCAACAATTTATTAAATTGAATAATTTTAATTTAAAAAGTATATTCAAATTAGAATGGTGATGAAATAAATTTCGAAACAAAACAACGAGAGTTAATAATAATTTTGTCTATAATTATTAAATTTGTTCGAAAATGTTGTTACCAAATGTTGTATTATTCACAACAAAGCGACGAAAAATATTTAATTAAATTAAACCACGTAGTATCAAATTAATAGTGGTGACGGCAAATCAGTATACCCGACCGAATGCAGGGTAGCACGTCACTTAACGGTCAGCTAATCGTCAGCGCGCCAAACCAAAATCCTACAACAATAACAACGTTGCTAGCGGCGGACAAGCGAAAGCGAAAACGAAAAAATTCACCGCTGCAGCTGCTTGTATATGAGGGCCTATGTATTGGTTATGTATAGCGGCTGGGATGAATTTTCCCAACTATTAATTTTTCGAGTTTTAACACAACGTAGTGGGGGGGCGACAGTGATTGCAATAATTTTCGTAAGAAAACACAAATTAAATGTTGCATCCAAGGGCGGTTCAAATGGGTTATGTAATGTGTATGTGTATATGTGTATATGTATAAAATAAATATAATATAAATTGTATTTATTTTTTCTGTAAATGTGTAAGTTTGCAATTTTTTCCTTTTTATTATAATTAATGCATGCACAACTAGCTCTACTATATCGATACGTCTGTGCCAAGAATTGAGAGCGAGGTGCAATTTTTCAGCACAAGACAAGAAACAAATAGATTGTTTTGTTAACAAACTCTAGCTTTCAATTTTTTGCACAAATACCTCGGGTTCTGCGTTGGGGTCTTTTAATCCAGCTGCCACTTTCCTTTTACACATCGAACAGTCACAGGGCATCCCTTGGCAACGGCAGTACTGGCGGATTAAGAGGGTACTTCGCGACCGGCACGATAAATTGAGCAAAGCTGCTATGTATTTAACTTTTTACTTGCCGCGGGCAACGATACACACAATTTTGTGTATTTTTATTAATTTGAATGCAAATAAAGTTTGCTATCACTTGCTGTGTTTTCACTGTGTCACTGTCACTTGTTGCCTTTAATTATTAATAGTTTAAAGTCCACTCGGGAGCGCCATGAAAATTTAGAATAGTTTTTCTAAATATATATCAAGAAAACCGAAAAACTTGTGACAATAAACTTTAATTTTAGGCAAAGCGAAAAACGAAAATGAGAAAATACGTGTGGTCGATCTAAATCAATTTCAACGATTGCACGACTATATTTTAACAAAGTTCTTAGAGCCTAGCTTAACAACAGTTGACGAAGACGGGGCGAATTCGCAGAGAGCGAGAGAGAACTTTATTGTGCACCCGCCTTCGTCCTAAACTAACTTACACTAAACTTCAAACTTCAAGTACAAATTCAAAATCTCTCAACAGTCACAATGCATTATATTCGTGATGCTAGCTTTATAAGCAGGGTTCTTGGAATTGAGTCAATGTATGCTGACCCATCAACCGGTATGAAATTAACATTATTTAAGTTTACATAATAACAATTATTTATTTTAGGTGCTAACTAAAAAAAACGTGTTCAAGATGGAAAATTCGCTAAAAGGATTTTGTCCAACTCGTTGGAATACCATTTTTTATACGATGATATTTATAGAGCTTGAATGGAGTGAAATCAATACAATTTTGATTATGAAGAAGCAGGAATCACGTTTAAATGATTTAAACTTAAGGAATTTAAAGGAAGTCACAAAATTGCTGGCTGAATTTGAACGGTCTTCTAAGGAGTTAGAAGGAGATTCATACCCTACTTTACATTTGGTTATCCCACATCTCCAAAATTTAAAAAAAAGGTGTAGTTTTAGCGAAATGGATTCGGACCTTCTATCCAAATTTAAAAGTTCTCATACCCATCATCTAGTCAGTATTGTGGATCCATTTATAACACATTTTCACAAATTAGCGGTAGTTTTGTTTCCTCCTGCCAACAAACTAATATTAATTGATTCTGACGAAAGGCAAAGCATTATGGAAGACTGCAAATTGTACATCAACAAATATGTCAGTGGGGAAACGGACACCGGGGAGTTGGTGTAAAATTGCTGTCGGATTATCAAGCAGCAACGCGCTGTTCAGTGATTGGGTTGGCCAATTAAACGATTCCAATGATAATATTGTCGAGAGTGAGGTGAAGGAGTACCAGAATACCGTTGTAAAGCTGACAGATGATTACAACGTTCTAAAATGGTGGGCAGCAAACAAAGAGAGATTTCCGCTTTTATTTAAAGCAAGCTGCTAAATTTTGGGAACTCCGGCGAGCAGCGCATCTTCAGAACGTACATTTTCCCAAGCCAGCAATTTAATAACTGAGAAGAGGTCGGCATTGATAAAGAGCGATCGAATGGTCAAGGAAATTATGTTTTTACATAACAACATAACAAAAAACGACTGAATGTAATTTGTTAAATTATCATGCTATTCATAACAATATTACAAAACAAGAGAAAACGCTTTAGTCGGGTACACCGAGACCTCAGCGTTAATCCAGACAGACAGACAGACAGACGGACATGGCTAGATCGGTTAATCTTTATTTAAAAATGTTATTTAAGTATTAAATGTTATTGACCATTTGGGCCGCAAAAAGTCGCAGCCCGTAATTGAGTAGACTTTACCTACGCAAGTAACTAATTCTCGATTTTCTTACATTTATAAAATAGCAAGGGTGCCGTACCGAAAGCTCCACTGCAAGCCACATCCACACCAGCCAAGGCCGAATAGTGCCGACTAACCGCAAGGACCGGTCCAAACCACGCACCAGCGTAGGGGTGGCTAACAAGCCAAACCAACCTGAGGGAAGTGCAAGGGCTGACCTTGTGGTAAGCACCAGGGCTAAGGACTTCAAGAGGACACCACCAAACCAGGCAGGACCCCTGGAACGAAAAAAAGGCATACCGCATTCTAAAACGTCTGGCCACCAAACCTACACGAGAGGATCAGACGACAAAGGAGGATTACCAAAAGATCCAAGAAGACATAACCTGGCTATACCAGACTTCGACATCGCAAAGATACGTAGCGACAGCAACAAGCGAGAGAGGTCGATCGAGGTAGCTCAACCAGCAAGCAAGAAGGCCAAGCCGCGGCACGTGGTCTAGGTCCTTTGCTAAAGTGGTAAAGGATCGGAAGATCATCGGCGTCATCGACCAAAACGATGAAGGCGGTAGAATCCCAAGAAACCAGTGGGGTCTGGTTAGGCGGGCTCTTGCGACGGTTGCCTTGAAAGTGCTGGACGAAAACCCAGGACCGCCCCCCGATTGCACAGATGCAGGGTGGTACCAGGGCAACTTTAAGTTGATCGCCTGCGAGGACGAGAGATCGGCGGCACTCTACAAAGCTGCCATCACCAAAGTTGGCGAGGTCTACCCCGGGGCCAAGCTGGCCGTCTGCGAGGCAGCGGATATCCCGTCCAGACCAAGGGCGAGGGTGTGGCTGCCGTCTGATCCTATTTTTAGCCTCTTGACAAAGGTGGAGAAGATCAAGCGCGTCACTATGAACGTGGTGATTCTTCTCAACCAGACATGATTGGAACCCCTTGCAATTCGACAAGGTGCAACTCCGCATCTACGACACGGACAAATTAGCGGCAGATAACCTGGCTGCCTGCGCGTCCTACGAACCCCCGAATTGGAGCACGAGGTGGGTACGTGTCGACTGACTCGGAGCTCACCGAGAGTCTGAAGCAGCTGAGTACCCATAGCACGATCATACTGGGGCGCGGTTTGCTTCAGTTCCAGGGATTCTAGGTTATGCGTGCCTATTTAAAATGTTGTTTTTAAGTTGTCAAAAATCAAAACGCCTACTTTCTACAAAGTTACAATGAATTTTCTTATATTTTTTTGATTATTCCTATGGGAGTCTTAAGATATAGTGGTCCGATCAGGCTCTCTCCGACATATGTACTACCTGCAATAGAAAGAAGACTTTTTGGAAGTTTCATCGCGATAGCCTTGAAACTGAAAGACTAGTTCGCATAGAAACGGACAGACGGACAGACGGACATGGCTAGATTGACTCGGCTATTGGTGCTGATCAAGAATATATATACGGTCGGAACGTCTCCTTCACTGCGATGCAAACATCTGACTGAAATTATAATACCACTGCAAGAGTATAATAAACTGAAGGACTACAAAACCGAACATGATAAACAAAAATCAATGTCAATTAGCTCAATAAAAAACCAAAGCGGTCTAGTAAAAAGCAGAGCTTGCAAATAACTGTTAACTCAATTTTCTAAGGCAGTTCGACTCTCGACAAAACCAAAAATAATGTTGCTCACAAAATCTCTATCTGGGCGGAACCCTATTTTCGTTTTGCTTGCCGGTTTCGGTCCGACCGTTCGGCTCAACCAAACAAATCAATCGGTCTTTCAGTAACCACTCGGTGAGACCCTTTTAAGTTGACAGTCACCTAAAAGGGTTTCTGAAAGACTACTGTTAAATAGAAAAGGATAGGCCTGCTGTGATATGTTCATAAATTTTATATAGGCAATCAAGATAATTCTAAAATTGCATTGTACATATAAATGTACACTGAATTTTATTCTGAATTAAGGTTAGCTGTTATTTTTTGGTTTGCTTCAATATACATATTTATTGACTATGTAAGGAACTATCTTTAATAAGAAATGCCATAAAGAAACGAATTACCTTTCAAATGTGCTATAAAAGGCTGATCGGTTCAAATGAACTACCTTAAGTCTTAAGATAAAAAATGTCGCAAAGTCATTCCTATTCTTACAAAATGGTTCGCGCGTTCTTTCAAATCTTTTGGGAATATAACTAGGTAATGTTGTGGAGATATTCTTAGATAGTTAGGAATTGATTAAAAGCTACATAAACAAAATTTTAAACTGCTGAAGGAGGTGTTATAGATGTCTATTTAAGTTGAGCTCTCTTTATTGAATACTTAAGTCTAAGCAAAATATAAATGTTCCAGCGCATTAGCGCAGCTAAATACGACGGCGATGCCGGCAGCGGCGCAGCCAGTGCTTATGTATTTCAAATGCACACAGAGAGAGAGAGCGTGGTATGCATAGTATGTGTGTCCCCATGGGAATATGCTGACACTAGCAGTTCTCATAAGTTGGGTTCTGAGTAGCATAAGTATTTTGGTTGCACAATTCTGGCATTGGTACAGTAAGTACCTGCTATAATGATACATGCATACTACAGAGGTTTAACCTGTTAAAAAGCTCTACATTTTCGTGCAGCTAAAAAGATTCGCTTCTTATTACGTGGATTTGATTATTAATTACTACATGAGAAAGATATGCCAAAAGTGGATTTTTGGAATATTAAATAATAAAAATGTGTAGAATATTGAAATTTAATTCAGCTTTAGAAAATACACATTACGGATTTTCCACTACCCTTTTTAATTTTAATAATCAAAAAACAATGTTACGACTGAAGCATTACTGAACAGGTCACACACACACGCATACATTCAGAAAAGACCGTTTTCCCTAACAGACCTAGCAAAGTAGTCAGTAGAAACCGAAACCGAATTAACCCTAAAAAAATGGGGTTTGCTCTGAGCGTAACAGCTGTTAATAAAAAACCCTTTGAATGTGTTAGCTCTCTCCCAGTTCTCAAAGTGTTTGTAAATGACAGGTTTTTCTCGAACACTTTGAAAAGGTTGACCGATACTTGCAAGCTCGGGCCATAACCCTTGTTAAAGAAAACCTAACACATATAACCGTAATGGGAATGAGAAATTTGCACAGAACCTAACCTCATAGCCGCATAGCTTGGTCCGACAGCGAGTGCTGTCGATTCCCTCTCGGTCCCCTCATGTCGAGTGCCGTGAGCTAGACCCCGTACGCGCTACCGCTGACCCCTTTGCTCTTTGTTGATACCCCAAATCAAAACCTGTGTTTTACTCAAACTACATCTCACGTCAGCCCACCGCTCATTGAAGACCCTAGTCCCAATCTTTATAAATTTGTCTGTAAAGAGATCCTGGCGTGACCAAGCATCACCCCAGCCTAAGCTACTTCACAAAATAAATAGTTTTAATAGTTTTAAGTACTATTGAGATGTATTGACTTTAAAAAATGTCCCACCTTACAGACCACTTTATAAAAATATCATTTTTTGTCACTTAAAAAAAAATTTCCTTTGGTTTTCTTGAGAAAAAAAAATTTTTTTTTTGTTTATTTTGAAGCCAACCTAACCTTTTGAAGTGAAGGTTACCTAATCCGTGAAGTTTTATAAGCGAATGTCGAAATGACAGTATAAAAACAAAAGGTGTACCAACCTACAGTCCTCTCCTCTATTATTTGGCGCTGCATTACCTTTGGAACAACGATCAAGTTGATGTCCTTAACGAGCTTGTGGATAATTCCAGACCTGATGAAGTAATTATCGTGCGATAATGCATCTTTGTCCATTATTTGTCTTACGGCATTTTGGTGTTCGTCCTGGCCTTGTGCTCTTTTAATGAAAAGAGCGATGCTGTCTTCTGTTATGGTCATAACTGGCGACTTAGCGCATCCACGTGCCTGATTTGCACACCTGGACCGTGAAAAATTGTGCAATTGTTTCTTTTATTTAAGTCCTTCTTTTGCATAGTTTTGTTAAATGCGTAGCAGTCTGTGAAAATTTTAAAGAACCTGCCCAAGAGATAGACTCGGAACTTAGAGACAGCTTCCACAACGGCAAGGACTTTCAGTTCATAGCTCGAATACTCTCTTTGAGCCGGTGTCTTCTTTCTGCTCATATAGTAAACGGGGTGCAGATGACCATCTTCCGGAGATTTCTGCATCAGGAATGCGTCAAATCCATCCTGAGAAGCGTTCGTGTGAACTACTGTTTCATAGTCCTGGTTATAGCTTCTAAGAACTGGACTCTATGTCAACATTCTTTTTAGAAAAACAATCACGGCTTGCTCATTCATTCCTATTTCGATTTTTGTATCCTTCCTTGTCATGTCATTGAACTTTTGAAAGTACCCAGACAGACCTAAAAAGCTTTGAAGTTGCTTCAGTGTTTGAGGGTTGGGAAACTCCACAATTGCGTCTATTTTTTTAGTGCTTGGATATAATTTACGGTTCTCAATAATATGACTTAGAAATTTGATGGGTGTTTGAAAAAAAGAACATATCTTCATATTTACCCTGAAGTTCAATTCATCACCTTTTTAGCAGTGAACCACTGCCAAAAATTGAGCACCAAGCGCTCAATCACTAGTGAATTTGCATGAAAAAGAGCGATGATTTTATCAATACCTATCGAAATGTAAAAGAGGTTTTTCAAATCGGCCCATTCGTTAAAAGTTATGCCCGATCCAAGTTTTATATATCTCTCGCACTCCCTTTAGCTGAGTAACGGGTATCTGATAGTCGGGGCACCCGACTATAGCATTCTCTCTTGTTATTACATTAAATGAATTGATTTTTAAAAACTACGGTGATTTGTAGGGGTCTTCGGCAGGTTCTCAGCTTCCGGAGTCTTGGTGAGCTGCCTTTTCGCGTATGCAGATTATTCAAGCATTTCCGCACTTTCTCCGGAGGCTCTGTAGTTTCACCTGACCAATGAGATCTGAATTTCGAAAATATTTGTTTTTATATTATATAACGAGGCAAGAATGATAAAAACTTACTTAGCAGTACAAAAATAACATTATTCTGGGCTGTAGGACAACATGATTTCATCTGAAAAGATATTTTATAAGAACTGTGTACCATCAGCTTGACCTAAAAATATTAAAAACAAGAAAGGAAGCTAGCTTCGTCCAGCCGAAGCTTATATACCCTTGCAGATAAAGTAAATACCTGTAGTTTAATGCTCACTCTATCAGGATTTCAGATTCTGCGTGCCTACTTAACATTTTGTTTTTAAGTTGTCAAAAATCAAAACGCCTACTTCCTACAAAGTTACAATGAATTTTCTTATATTTGTTTGATTATTCCTATGGAAGCCTTAAGATATAGTAGTCCGATCCGGCTCGCTCCGACATATGTACTACCTGCAATAGAAAGAAGGCTTTTGGGAAAGTTTTATCGCGATAGCTTTAAAACTGAGAGACTAGTTCGCATAGAAACGAACAGACGGACAGACGGACATGACGTGGTCGGAAACTAGAGGTGGAGAAACATCAAGAAACATCGAGTAAAACATCGATGTTTTCCAAAATTTGTTATATTCTAAAATATAATTTAAAAATCTCAATGGAATTTATCCATCGTTTAGAGACTAAGCAGCGCTTACACCACCAATACTATTTCCTATACATTCAAGAAAATAATTACACATTATAATTATCATAATACAAACAGGAAAGAAAGCTAGCTTCAACCAGACGAAGCGTAAATACCCTTGCAGATCATTCCTATTAATTTACAAATTTAGATTTACTTGTAAATTTTAGCTGCTTTCGTATTATTTTGGCATTTATTTTTTGATCCTTCCTATGGCAGCTATATAAAAAAGCCCTCCAAAATTTGGTTAAATTTAATTGGACATTTTGAAAAGTTTAAGAAAAGCTATATATATCCCAGAGAAAAAGAAAATGTAATAAAAATCAAGAAAAATATAATTTTTTTCCTATTCATTTCTATTTAATTTTCCAAACATTCCTATGGCAGCTATATATTATAGTGGTCCGATTTTAAAAAATTTAATTTAAAATTCAGAAATATTTAAAAAGAATTTTCCGAAGAGTAAAAGGTAATATTTTAAATAACACCGAAGCTACATTATGTTTTCCTTTTTTTTCGATCTTTTTCAATGTGAGGTATAAGATATAGTTTTCCGATCCGGACGGATCCTACTTATATACTAAAAAGAAAGAGGACTTTTGGGAAAGTTTCATTCCGATAGCTTTAAAGCTAAGAGACTAGTTTGCGTAGAAACGGACGAACAGGCATGGCTAGATCGACACTTCTAGTGATGCTGATCAAGAGTATATATACTTTATGGGGTCGGAAACGTCTCCTTCACTGCGTTGCAATAATGTGACTGAAATCATTATACCCTCTGCAAGGGTATGAAAATGTTACAAATTATAAACCTTTAGCGTGCTTTCTTCTTTGAACAATGAAAAATGGAAAAACATCAATGCATCGATGTTTCTGCACCTCTATCGGAAACGCCTCCTTCACTGCGTTACAAACTTCTGACTGAAATTATAATACCTGCTGCAAGGGTATAATAAAGGATAATATACAAATTAAAAGCTACTGTAATTAGGATAGGACAATACACTTGAAAATTACTTACCTAAAAATGTATTCCTTATTAAAACACTTATGTTTAAACTCGAAAATAACTAATCACAGCAATGCTACTCGTTTTAAAGTTAAAACGCAGTTGAAAACCTTGAAAAAACGGCACCTGCCTTCGAGAACTATAAAAATATGATTGAGCGAGAAAAACAACATCAATCCCAAAATCTCTTGTTGTTCTCTTCCTTTTGCAACGATTGCCCTTGCCTAATTTGTCTCTACCCTTGCCCAAGCAGAGGAAGACAGGCGAAGTTCAACATTTTGTTTCGTTTTCTATGATTTAAGAAAGAGAAATTCGGGAGAGCGTGATTGAGAGAGAGGGGGTTGGTGAGAGAGTCGATTCTGCAGACGCTCTGCCGGCGTCGCAGTCGACTCAGTGCTACTTTAGCGCTCGGGCTGAATTCGGGAACTGCAGTTACATACTTTTGCACGAATACAATATAACTTTTTAATCTACGAGTAACGGGTATAATAATAGCTAGTGACCAGCTAATAACAATAACGTAATAACTATTCCAAGTTCAAACAGCTCCACCACCATCATGAATCAGGAAAACCAGATGTACATTGTAATTAAAGAGCTTACTAAATTTAACAACAAGACGCTGCTACGAAGAAAAGGATGCCTGAAAATGTAAGATTACCGATCTCAAAGGCAGAGCGTACAACAACAAAAGTTGCAGAATCTATTGCACTTAAGTTGGAGGAGCAAAAATTAAAAAAACTTTTTTAAGAATTTTACAAAATGTATACTTTTTGAATCTGATGGGTAAAATATATTGAATATATTTTTTTTGGCGGGGGAGGGGGTGGTATATAAATATTACAGATTATGATGTTCCCTAAGCAGTATTAGTTTAAAAACTAACGACCAATTTCATAAAATTTACATTTCATCGTCTATAAAGTATTGTAAAACAAGAAGGGAAGCTATCTTCGGCCATCCGAAGCTTATACACCCTTGCAGATAAAATAAATACCTACAGTTTAATGCTCACTCGGTCGGTGCAGTTCTGGGGATTCCAGATTCTGCGTGCCTATGTAAAATTTTGTTTTTAAGTTGTCAACACGTCTATTCCTCCAAAGTTACAAGGAATTTTCTTATATTTATTTTATTATTCCGGCTCGCTCCGACATATGCACTACCTGCAATAGAAAGAAGACTTTTGTGAAAGTTTAATCACGATAGCTTTAAAACTGAGAGTTTGCATAGAAACGGGCAGACGGACAGACGGACATGGCTAGATAGACTCGGCTATTGGTGCTGATCAATAATATATATACTTTATGTGGTCGGAAACGTCTCCTTCACTGCGTTACAAAATTCTGACTGAAATTATCATACTCTCTGCAAGGGTATAACGAAAACAATGAATATTCTGTCTCAGTAAACCAAAACTAAATCTGCATTAAAGAGAAAATTCGATGATCTTAAAAAAGTAAAAAATTTGAGGAAACTTTTAAGCCCACTACCGAACTTACATGAACTTGTTAGTACAAAAGTAAACGTGAATTTAAGGGAATTAAGATGAGAGAAACATGGATGATTTGTACTTTACAACTAATATAGATACACCAATGATAGTGATTTCTATGATGACTTCTTTTCCCAGACGAATATAGAGGAAGATGTAGCAGAAGAGGAAAAGGAGAACGAAAAGGATGATGAAGAATGGACGGAACCTTTACTATTGCTTACAGGAGATGCCGATATGAGGATGGATACAGAACTAGAAGACAATGTTATTAGTCATAATTATGATTTTAATACTAGTAATTTGACGAGAGAAAATATATTGTATAAAGGTTATGAACCTAAGAAAACTGCAAACAATTCATTAACATTGGGGGATCAAGAATTAAAGATAATAAAATTAAACTTTCTAGTGGAATGAGTTGTGATCTGACTCCTGGTCTATACTCTCTCATTTTTATACCCTTGCAAGGGTATTATAATTTCAGTCAGAAGTTTGTAACGCAGTGAAGGAGGCGTTTCCGACCACATAAAGTATATATATATATTCTTGATCAGCATGACAACACGAGTCGAACTAGCCATGTCCGTCTGTCCGTCCGTCTGTTTCTACGCAAACTAGTCTCTCAGTTTTAAAGCTATCGGGGTCAAACTTCCCCAAAAGTCTTCTTTCTATTGCAGGTAGTATATATGTCGGAACCGACCGAATTTATTTTATTATAACTAACCAATTTAAAAAAAAAAATTTTTTTTAATAATACGTAATTAATTTATTTTATTATAACTAAATAATTTTATTGTTGATTTTTTTTTGTTTAAATATATACATACTTTAAAGATAATATATACAATTTTCCCTACGTATTCAGCCTCCCTAACGCTAACTGATATACCACTGTGGTAGCTATACGTAGTTTCAAATGTGGACGCAGTGGCCCTATTATCAAAAATATTTGAAAACGCCCAATCAATATGCGTATTGCAATTGGTTGTCGACGAGTCCAAGTCTAGCAACGAACTAAAGCCTTTTACATCTGCTAAAAAAACAAAAACTCTCCTACAGCGAGATGGAGTGAAGGCATAAATTGGAATCTCCTAACACTAAACTATTACTATTGAAAAAGTTGTGCCGCTCAAATAACTCCTTAAACTCTGTTTTAAACTTTAACAGCGGATAGGTCGGACTTTTATAAATAACTACAATCCCTTAAGACCGGTACTTAAAGATGGCGAACTCGAACACTGGAGAGTCTAAATTTGTGGAATTAGAATGCCTCTTTTTTGACGAGCTCTGCTAGCTACTGACTGGCAATCTAGTCGCACTGATGTGGCGAAACTAGGAATGTCGTATGCTTCATTTGAGTATGTGGAAGCCCCAACGAATCACAGAATAGAAGATTTAAATTAGCTGATCGGAACATACATCGCTAATGTGGCAGTGCAAGCTTTCCGTATTATGGAAAAAGACACGAAGGTTCGGACTATTGAGAAGACAATTGAAATGGGTACTCAGTAACTTAGCGGAACGAAGTTCTCGGAGCTCTTCCACGGAAGCCGATTCCTGGGCGGATCTTGGAGGGACGAAAGGTCCAAAAAGATAGACCCTGCTACACTTGTGGCTCTGCTACAGGATACGTACAGCGCAGCTCTCTGCATGCTAGGACTAGTGTGAACCACCACTTTGCTGTACGTAGCGCATTGACTTTTGTGAATAGTTTTTGCTTCTGCAGGTACCACTGGAAACTGCTTTCGGTCAATGGTTGTGGCCTGGTTAGAATTATTCTGAAAGCTTTTTATGATCTTAGCTACTGGGGTTCATGAAACCTCTTGGTTGACTGCACTTTGATCGTGCAGCTACTCCTATACTGTCATCTAAAAATTGTATCCAAAGAATGTTCAAAGAGTTGGACGTGTTGGAACCTATCTCCCTAAGGACACCAGTGGCTCCGTTTACGAGACCATCTGATGTGTCTACATTGACCGTCATCTTGTATTTAGCAGTTGTTTTAAAAATGAGTGAGGTACACAAACCTTGTGTCTCAGATGTTTTTAATGCCCTAGCTTGTACCAGACATCTGTTCCCCTGCTCTACGCTAATATGTGCAGATTTCACAGAGTCCATGGCTTCCGAGATGAAATGATCAGTGGGTATTGAATCTGACTTTTTACGGAAATACAGCTGCTAAGAAGGCTAATATCTTTAGACGACATGTGGCCAGACGCCATGTTGTTGAGTGCTATTGCAAACGGCTGGTCATCTCGCTGTTGCATTCTCTTTGTGAGCTCGAAAAACCTAAATGGACTCCAGAGGTGGGATCCAAATATAGCACTGTATGGATCATGCCACGGCGGCTGGAAAATCCAACGATCACAAACTGGCCGCAATTGCCTAAGATCGCCGAACACGATGACCGAAATGCCTCCGAAGGGAGTATCAACGTTGGAGAAAATTTGCTTAAGGCGAAATAGGAAAACATTGTTGCGCCGACCATAGAAATTTCGTCTATTATAAGAACTTTAAGATCAATGAATCTTGAATGCAGGGTATTTAACAGATCAGGGCTTATGCTTCTAAATGCAGTCCCAGCCTGATTTACAGGGAGAGAGAACATGGAATGGAGAGTGGAGCCTCCGATTCCAAAAGCAGCTTTGCCTGTGGGAGCACACAGCAGTATTTTAACGGCCTCCTCATCTACATTTTCCTCGCTACTTTCCTCAGCTTCCATGGCCCTTCTGAGCGCGTCTTCTAAACTATCTATGGCATTATACCTATTAAAGATGCCTTTAATAGCCTCCTCGTGCTCATGATAAAACTCCTCACAATTTCTCTGAATCAATTCTAAATGTTCATCTCTTCATGGAAAATATAGCATAACTAATGCTCTAAAATAGTTGGACCTATCAGAATTTATATTTAAGGGGCTATACTTAATTATACTCGGCTGGTTTCTTTCCCTAAACTGTTTGTAAGACCTCATTTTCTTCTTCAGCCTCATTGTCACTATTTGCCCCTTGTCGAGCTCTATCACGGATTTTAGAATACTCATAATTTGCAGCAAAATAGGCTAAACACAGGCCGTCATGGGAATCTGGTCTTTGTTCGTATCCAGCAAACCTTTCTGAAAGATGTCAGTGGAATCCTGAGGCATATTTTGCAGGACGCTTGTAGGTCTAAGCATACGAACGTGTTGTTCTGGAGGAAAGGTGTTTATGAACACGCTTTTATTTCTCGTTTCTGACAACGCCAATCCCATACAACAGTATACGGCCTCCTGAGCAGAGATCTCAGTGCCCGAAATAAACTTGTACCCGAGATACTGTAGCTTTTGTCAAATGCTTGAATTGCCTCTTTGAATGTCATTAGCTGCTTCGCGCAGCGAATCCCTTTGGGATTTGTCAATGTAATTAATAATAGAGCTACAGCACGCAAAAGGGTCCAAAATTAACTGGTTATCCATATTTGCCCTTTGCGTTGAAATAATGTGTTTATAATAAGCGTTGACTTGAATTTCTGCAAGTGTTCTCTTCAGAAAAATATGTGTTTTTTTCAAACTAGACCTAATAGCATATTTGTAGTCCTCGTAAGTGATCGTGAGAAAGGAAATTTTCGAATATGCTAAGATGGCTAATCAAATCCTCGGATTGATCGCGAAGTAAAAGACTGCGAATTTTCTGACAGTTTTCGTGATGAAGAGACAAATTGGGAGTTTCTTCGGGAAGTATGTGGGGGGTATGTCGATTCGGTATGGTAAACAGAATCGACAAACGGATTGTCCGCGCACCTTTTTAAGGCACGGGCGTGCTTATGCTTTTGGTATTCAATATACGGAGCCAAATCTGTGTTCGAAATATCCAAAGTTACAAACTGCTCAATGAAGGCTACTACACTAGCAATAGATTCTTCACTGTTGAAATCCACTTCCGGGGCGTCTTTCAGCCAAAACATCCCGGGAATGTGAGGGGAACCTCTCTGTTGAAACTCAACTCGCCAATAATAGGGAGTAACAAAGTTACTTCCAAAGATTCCCCCCGGCTTCTTCATGAGCTTTAGAACGTCTCTATACCTATAATCGAAATACCTAGCACACGTGACCGGGTCAGTTCTGATCAGCCGCTACTTTTCTCTGAACTGTAAGTTGAAAGCTCCCTCCTCACTAATGTCAATCCTATTTACATTGCGCTTGAGCAGTACTAGCAGCTCTGGCCACCTAGTTTCTGCGGCCGACAGAGTTATGAAGAAAGTTGGCAAACCAAATTGGCGAATCATAGCCATGACTTTCTTCTTCTCATCTTCCCAGTGAGCATGAGACGTGCGAATGTCCTTAAGAATTCAATATCCGTCATAATGGGAGATTAAGTTTCCCATGAAAGCTTCATCGAGTACGTTTAGCACACCCGGTTCTCACGATCAGAATTTGCCGAGTTGCAGGCTATATCCGGTGGCCAACACGCGCAGTAAAGAGACTGCTGAATCTGCACTTTGGGTGCCATCGGCCCCATCGCCTGGAACCAAGTGGTGACCCGGTGCTTCAGCGGCAGCGCAGGGAACAAGCGCTCGGCGAGTGATTGCCGGATACCAAAATTGCTGACCTTGCAGTTTGGTGACGGCACTGCCAACAAACAAAGGCCTCAAGCTTTGGCCGGAGTAGACCTTTAAGTTAGTCTAGATTGGAACTCCACAGCCTTAGCTGTGCTAACAATTTCAACAATTCCAACTTCTTATAATTGAAGAACAACTTGCCAGTTCTACAACCTCTTCTATCTACGTTCCTAAGTTCAGATCTAACTATGGTTCTAAAACTTTCTGACTGAAAAGAGAGCAGAATAGTTTGCAGCACTGCAAAGTTCTTAACCGCCAATTTACTTGCACGGATTCCAGCCCTTTTTACACTCCGTCTATCACATCGTCCGTCTTTCTCGAGCGCAGGTTAATGCACTTGTGAAAAACAAATAGGAGCAAAAAGAAACAAAACGCGCGCCCCATTTTAAATGATTTAGATTTTGCATTAACATAATGTGAATTAGAATAACGACAGGAAAAAGGGACAAAAAGTTAAAATTATCAATTTGAAATCGGCGATCTCTTAGAGCTGGCCGCTTTTGTCCAGCACCAGCAGCTGTGTTAAGCACCATTTATGGTTTTGAGTGCAATAAATTAACTATAAATAATAAACATACATACTTATATTGGTTGAAGTCTTGCACAACACGAGTAACGGGTACATCTAATAGCTTTGTTAGAAAACAGTTATATTTGCCGGGCAATTGCAACTGTGTACACTGTACAGTGTACATATATGCTTACATACATACACACATACGCCATTGTTTGACTCTGACCTTCAATTTGGCTAACTTTTCACAAAATAGTTTGATTTGCATAGTTTTTGGCATATAGTTCGGTATTAACAAATGAAATTAATCGCAAGCGGTTCCAGTGCCACCCGGTAGATGGCGCTATTGTAAATTGTACTGCGCCATCTACCCCAAGATATTAGTAAGACTGGCCATGAAGGGCGGAAATGTAGGCCCTAGACAAGTTTTTGTGTTAATGGGTTTGTGGGCGTTAGAGTGTGCGTGGTAAACTTTTATTACGCCAATCGATAGGTATTGACGAAACAAATACATATCAGTTATAATTTTCATAATAGCATCAACTGTAGCCGCCACAGCTTGAGGGCTGCGGGAGGGAGATGGAGATATAAAACTTTGATAGCGCATAACTGTTTACCAAATGGTCCGATTTCGATAGGTATAACTAACCACAACAAAATTTCATTTATACTTCTCCGAAATCTTTTAAAATGTGGGCGCCAGACACATTTTTAATTCGTGTGTGTTAGAGGGGGCGTAGCGCTCGGCTAAAATAAACTTGCGCTGCGTGGGAACTCCTAGAAACTGCATGCAAAATGTCAATCTTCTAGCTTTTATAGTTTCCGAGATCTCAGCGTTCATACAGACAGAGAGACAAACAGACAGACGGACAGACGGACATGGCTAGATCGACTCGGCTTCCTTTTAGCTGTTACATACTTTTGCACGAATACAATATACCTTTTACTCTACGAGTAACGGGTATAAATATTAACAAGAGAGAACGCTATAGTCGGGTGCCCCGACTAATAGATACCCGTTACTCAGCTAAGGGAGTGCGAGGGAGATAGATATATAAAATCTTTGATCGGGCATAACTTTTTAACGAATGGTCCGATTTGAAAAATTTCTGCTACATTTCGATAGGTATTGATAGTCACAATAAAACTGCATTTTTAGTTTTCCAAAACCTTTAATGGTGTGGGCGCCAGACACCTTTCAAAAAATGGTGTTGGGTGATTGAGGGCGTTAGAGAAGGCGTGGCACCATTTTGAAATAAACTTGCGCTGCGTAGGAACTCCAAGAATATGCATGCAAAATGCCAATCCTCTAGCTTTTTTAGTTTCCGAGATCTCAGCGTTCATACGGACGGACAGACGGACATAGTTCGACTCGGCTAGTGATCCTGATCAAGAATATATATACTTTATAGGGTCGGAAAAGCTTCCTTCTCCCTGTTACATACTTTTGCACGAATACAATATACCCTTTTACTCTACGAGTAACGGGTATAAATACTATTTTTTTTGTACTTTCCAAAAACATTTTTTGGACTTTCTTCTTGATTTTAGAAAAGTTGTAGCTGCGTCCGCGTGCGTCCTCGGTTTTAAGAGCCCAAAAAGGTCAAAAAGGCATGGTCCCAAATGTTGTATTTCTGCCGATCCCTGGTTAGATTTAGACCTGTTTTCAGGAAATCCGTTACTTTATTAAAATTTTAAGGAAATATAAGTTTTATTTTATTTTCTTAAATGTTTTGACTGAAAATTATTTAGATTATAACAATAAAAAACAAGAAAAAAAAATTTATTTATTTTGAGAATTTTTTTAATAATAATTTAATAATTTTTTAAAATTAAAACATAAAATAAATAAACTGAACAAAAGAATAAATTTAAAAAAAAATTTTTTTGTCTAAAAAAATGGATTTGTAATTTTAGATCAATTATCTATCATATGCCGTTTACATCATTCAATTATCTCTACTATTTCAAAAGTTATGATTTATTACCAAAACAAAAGTCAAAAGGCGCCACTGTGCGACGTGTTAAGTCTACTGAGGGGCTATTCATCGATGAGGATGGAAAATAAACGTATCAAAAATGGAAATAAACCCATAGATGATAATGACTTAGTAACGAAACAATATACAGATGAGAACATCGGAAAATTGGGAGGAGATTTTTGAAAATGTATAACTCAAAGTATTAATAGTCGATATACAAAAATGTTAAACTTGGAAAATGAAATCGAATTGTATAAAAGGGAAGACAGCGCTGACTAAGCAGATTTGGTAGAAATGTAAGCCTATTAAACATATAATTAGGGATATAGATACTTGTTAACTGTCATAGACAAATTTTTTAAATTTGCTTGGGGTGAGGCATTAAAATCGAAAAATGTCAATGATGTTTCTCAAGCTATGGAAAAAATATTTAAGTCGGGTTATGGAACAACAAAAAACCTCCAAACGGATGATGGTACTGAATTTTTTAATTCGAAATTTAAGTTATTAATGAAAAGTCATAGGATAAATCATTATTAAACTTTCAATACTCTAAAAGCATCTATAGTTGAACCTTTTAATATAATTCTTAAATAATTAATGTGGCGTGAGTTTAGTTTCAATGGAAAATATAGGTGGATATATATGTATGTATAAGCAATTAATTAATAAGTATAATAACAGAGTGCATAGAACCATAAAAATAAGTCCAAGTAATGTCAATTCCTCCAACGAAAAACATATATTACAAACAAATATTTGTCAGAAGTATATTCCATAAGGGGGTCCACGTCCGTATTAGCAAATACAAACATGTCTTTGAAAAAGGGTATACGCCAAACTATACAACAGAAATCTTTAAAATTAGAAATGTGAACCATACATACCCTAAAACATACTTGCTTGATGATTTAGATGGTAACCCGATTAAGGGAGGATTCTATAAAGAAGAACTCAAAAAATCTTGATTTCCCCATCCATATCTAGTTGAAAAAGTTGTAAGGTGAAAAGGAAATAAAGTTTTAGTAAAGTGGCTTGGATTTTCTAAGACCAGCTGGACAAATAAGGTAGACATTTTATTTATTTTTTTTTTTTACTTTGATGCACTATGGTCAGTACAAACAAGTGGCCCTTACGACACCAAGCAATGCTTGTTAACGCGCGGAGCCCTCCACCGTTTTGGGCGAATAAACGTAATCGCGGACAAATAAAAGGACAATATCACAATAGACAATTAAAAATAACTGCAGGTCAAAATACGGATAGTCAGATACATAAAGTAAAACTAATTAGTTGCTAAGTAGGATAGTGTTATTGATTTACAGATAGGCAGTAAGTCGGTAGTAGATATTAGGTGACTATAGTCTATTTTATAGTATAATAAATGATTTATCTAATTAATTTCTTTATATTTTTACTTTAAAATTATCTTATATTAATTTTAACATTAACATTTTTGTACAATGTTTATTAATATACTTTTTACAATCTTATTTTTTTTTTTTTTTTTTTGTTTAAATATGCTTTATTTATTGAATCTTCTCCTTTATGAGACTAACAAAAATTTTTGATCCAATTTTAAGAATATAACCTAACTAACAGTCATTTAGACTGAAGGGCCCTAATATTTATTGGTGGGCTGCCAGATCGCTTCGGGTAAATTTGTTATGGTAGGCCGCTTTCTACTTTGATATTTCATCTTTGACCGGTGGTATGCCCAGATCCCTGTGGATGTTTTCGTTTCGAACATACCATGGATTGTTTGCAGGATTTTTGGTTGTGAGCGCTGTATGATGTGAACGTTGTAGTTGGTCGCGTTTCTCCAGAGCTGGGAGCCGTAAGTCCAAATGGGCTTAAGGGTGGAGTTGTAGTTGTAGAGAAGAACTTAAAAGTCCGGACAAAGGGGTGATTGGGTATCTATAATCCAGTGTAGGCTGCTAGCTTTAAGTCTGAGGCCGGGTTAGACGTCTGTCGAGGTGGACGCCGATGGTGGCACGAGTGTCTCTTAAGGGTAAACGTTATATGCTTACACATTTTTTCATTAATTTCGCCAGTCTGATAGCCACTTCGTAACTACCACCAAATGATCAGCTAGTTGAGGTCTAGTTGGGCATATCACGCGGCTCACGATTGCGGTGTCGACAGCAAATGTGGACGTAGCCAGCCTCTCGTTTCTAGGAAGGTCTGCTGTGTATAGGACAAATAGGATAGGGGCCAGAGCGTTACCTTGTGGAACTCCGGCTTCAATATTATACTCGTTGGATGTAGTTGGGTTACATCTCACCACAAAGACTCTGTGGAAGAGGTACGACTTAAGTAAGGCCTTCAAGTCACACTCGATCGAATTCCTGAGAGACGTCGAGGAATATTGCACTACAATATTCCCAAAGTTCTAAGGCTGTACGAATTTCTGCTGTTATCCTGTTGACCTGCTCGATGGTTCCGTGGCTTTCTCGAAACCCAAATTGATGTGCTGGGATTAAGTTTAGATCTCCTAGATATGGTGTTATGCCCGTGAGGAGGCATTTGGACAGACACGATAGTAAGCTTATTGGCCTGTACAATGAGAGAACTGTGTGGTCTTTCCCAGGTTTCGGTATCATTATAACCACAGACTTTTTCCATTCTTAATGTTTAACTGTGGTGTTCGATCAATATGGGAACTTACGTACTTTTTGTACTTTAACCAGTTATGCGAGGTCATCCTGAAGGGGTCCTCGATTACTTTGGGGCTTTAAAGGAGAGTTAATAAACCAAGCAAATGGTCCGATGTTAGGTCCAATAGGGATTTGGCGCTTACACAGCGCCATAGCGAAGTCAATAAAGTCCGGAAGTTTTCTAGGTTCAGCTGGCCAATATGTGGGGCTGCCAGGGAAGACATAGTCGAGTTTATGCTCAAATTTATAATTGCTTTATACATTTGCCTTACTTTGGGGGTCACGAGTCTTGATTCCCAGTGTGTGTGCTTGGCGTTGTAGTCTTCTTCTGCTATAAAGCGATTGTAGAAGTCCAAGAATTGCCCTTCAGTTATTGTAATACACGGTAGGCAATAGACAGCTGCTATAGTGATACCGTCATTGCCTGATTGTAATTTTATGTATGTAGCCTGCAAATAATATGTTGCAAACCTCAGTATGAAGTATAACCTCTTATTTGGAAGTTGTGATGTGTTACTGCCAGCAGAATTACATATATTTGGTTTTCATTTGGGAATTGAGTTATTTCAAGTTTGTGCCGTGAAACGCCATTGG
Organism: Drosophila pseudotakahashii; assembly: GCA_035046095.1. Lineage (NCBI taxonomy): Eukaryota > Metazoa > Arthropoda > Insecta > Diptera > Drosophilidae > Drosophila > Drosophila pseudotakahashii. The sequence continues at coordinate 95,644 of JAWNOE010000102.1, forward strand.
CGTATGGATTTTCGAAGGCAAGACATCGATTATTTAGATTGTTGGAATGTAAGCAAATTTATCAAAATGTTTTGATTTTGCATAAGGCTTTGCATTGTTGTTTTCATGAACTACAGATATTCCTGTTGTAAGGTCTGCAACAAGAGAGATCACTATAGTCGGGTGCCCCGACTATCAAAAACCCGTTAGTGCGAGGGAGATGGATATATAAAACTTGTATCGGGCATAACTTTTTAACGTATGGTCCGATTTGAAAAACCTCAGACACACACACACACATAAAATCGTGTAAGGCGATTGTGGGCGTTAGAGGAGCGTGGCGCTCGTCTGAAATAAACTTGCGCTGCATAGGAAGCCCAAGAATTTGTGTTGTTAATCCCAAATTTCTAGCTTTTGTAGTTTCCGAGATCTCAGCGTTATTTTTACTTTATAGGGTCGGAAATGCTTCCTTCTAGCTGTTACATACTTTTGCACGAATACAATATAAACATTAGGTGTTGTTTAAGATTGCACGAGTAGTTAGAAAATGAGAGTTCTGGATACAAAAGCTGGATACAAAAGTTGAAGGGGAGGTAATTAATTATGCTAATTAGGGTAATAAATGGGGGTAATTAAAGTTAATGGTGCGTGACGAGTGATCGTTAATTAGGGTGATAAATTGCGTATATCCAGGAATTGTATCCAGAAATCCTATCCAGAAATCGGGGATTCTAATTAAGCGGGGAGAAGTTACTGGGGTGTGACGGGTGGGGTGACCTTTGCTTAGATTAAGAAAGTGTGGTGCTCACACGGTGTGACGGGTGATCATAGCGTTATATTTAGGTTTTCCTAGTTAATGGGGGGACAAATTACTGGGATGTGACGGGTGATCGTTAATTAGGGTGATAAATTGCGTATATCCAGGAATTGTATCCAGAAATCCTATCCCGAAATTCTATCCAGAAATCGGGGATTCTAATTAAGCGGGGAGAAGTTACTGGTGCGTTACGAGTGATCGTTAATTAGGGTGATAAGTTGACGGGTGTCCGTTAATAGATTTATTAAATGGGGTGAAACGAGGCGGGAAGAAAGTGTGTCTCGGGTTGTTGACACGTTCACACGTGGACTTGGTAACTTGATTAGCACCCTTGAATAGGGGATCCCTTTGCTTGCCACTGAGAAACAAACACAAACACAAAAGAAACAGCTGAAAGCAAACACCCACCCTAATAGCAAAAGAATTCTCAAAAGAAACAGCTGAAAGCAAACAGCCTCCCAAACAAAAGAATATGTAAATTTTTATTTAGCTCATGTTTATTTGGAAATTTGTAACAGGCTTTTCTTATACACTAAATATGATGACATTAGTTTTAAGGCTCCGTCTCGATGATTTTTATAGAAAAAGCAGGCGCATGCATCTTTCCGATTCCATTATTACAAAACGTAAAATGATCGCCATATACCGTTTTGTTAAGATCGTCTTCTCCTTTATCCATGAACATATTCCTTGTATCAATGAGATATTTTAAATCTTCTTTAAAAATTTCCTCACCAAATTGGGATGTGAAATTATTAATTCGGTTTATTAATCCACTTTGTCTGTTATCCATTGTATATGTGTAACTGTAAGACCATAGTTCCATTGCAAAAATTTAAAATATTGTGTGCATTATTCAGAGCACAAATACCGCTTTTAATATGTATTGAGCAAAAAGGGAATTGGTTTATGTTTACGGTGTTTAATGGTGGGCAACCCAATTCCTCAACATCTCTTATGTGCGGTGATCTGAGAAAGATTTCTAGAAAACGTTTCTTTTCAATTCCCTTGCATAAAACCTCCTTTCCCGAAGTGATTTGTTTAATATATTTTCTTGTTTGCTTAAAGTTGTTTATTCCTTCATTCCAAAAAATTTTATGATGGTTTTTGGTGAGCCAGAGAGCAGTTTTTCGTGACTTGTTATTAAGACGAGTGAAATCAAATGGAGGTTGTATAACGAAATTATTGTTAAACTTATTTTCTTTGCTAAATACAACTCCAATTTCCTTTAGAATGAACTTGTCGTTGTTATCAAAAAATCCTTGTACATCAATTGCAACTTTATCTTTCTCCATTTTATGTGGTTGTTATGTTGTTAGACAATTCTTTGAACTAACCCACTTAAAGGACTATACTCAACTAAACGATCGTGAATAAGGAGACAATATGCTTGGGTGTTTTCATGGTTTGCTTGTTTCAAATCGATTGAAATTCTCACGTCGATAGGTCCCGATTTAACTGTTTCATTTTGATATGAAAGGTCAACTACAATAATAGGTTTAATTTTAAATTCTGTCGGTGATAAAAATGGTTCTGCTGGGCGGTTGTAATAACTCTTTTGAAACCTTGCATACATATCATAAAGGTGAGCATATTTGTCATTTTCAAAGTTTACATTTAGGTCATCATATGGATATGTTTCTGAATTCAAGTGGACTTTCAGGTTGGATAAATTATTTGTAATGGCAAATCTCGATCGTTCTCTATTACTTCCTATTTTCAAATTCCAGACGTGTTGAGTACCCTGTATCAGTTTTGGGTTAATGTATGTATCCCAACTACGGAAAGCTATCGGTAAATTTATGCCACTCTTTATTATATCGTACATTTTAATTTTTGCAGCATCACTGGGTGTTACATGAGGGATTTTCCAGCTAATATTAGTCATTTCCAAAACAAATGTATGGTTTGCTTTGTTTTTAACATATACATCATCCAGATTTTTTGTCAGCAAAAGTACAAATTCATGCTTACAATTCAGTAAAACTTTTCTATAATCCTCAGCAAACCCCATTACATTTTTTAAGGGTAGCGAGAAATTAAAATTAGCTTTTGTAATAATATCATTTCCACCACTCCATCCAGCATTTAAAAGTTTGCGACTATCCTGACGACTTTCCGATAGATAATTTTTAAGTGTGCTGCTCATACCAACAAACCGTGTTCTATCAATTTCGTATCCATTTATTTCATATCTAATTTCATCAATAAAATTTTCCATACAATTATTGCGAAACGTAACATCGATATTATCAGTGGTGCTTGTACCATCGACTGCTACTCTCTTAACAACTCCTTGAAAATTAAGATAGCTTTCGTGAGGGAGTACATACAAGTCCTGATTTTGAATACAAATACGTATTTCATCATTTGCTTTAAATGTTTGATGATATGAGGAATATGTATGATATTCCTTTTTCGAAATACTTTCATCTGAAAACAATCTCTCATTTAAAATTTCATTCATTTTTAAATGCTTCTTATTATTATTATCAGATTTGAACTTTGAAGCCCAGTGATTTTAAAAACAATTTGTTTTTTAATGTAAGACCCTTTCGATTCAATCCTGTTCCTTTAGCTTTACAACTGCTAGTGCGCGGTTGATGAAGTATACCGATGCTTTTATTGTAAATTATCATTCTATTGCTCGAATATGTATGCGAATTGATACGTTTTCACCACGCAAATTCAATAAATCTCCGTTCTGATCAACGATATGTAATGAGAGTGTACTTATTTCTCTGCAGTTAATAGGTAAATAGATGAGATTGTGTGGTGTCACTGTCATTTTATATCCCGGTGGAACCGAAATTGCAAACTCATGTAATGCGTGATTTGGTGTATTATCAACGTAAGAGCCACTCACAATATTACATTCCAAACGAATCGAATTAATTTTTAAAATGTTGACAGCATTATCGGACAAGTGATAATGGTTTGCCTTTAACACTCTTTTGTTGAAACCAAACAATTGACCTATTGACCTCTCCTTATTAAAGTATACATCTTCTTTACTGCTAAATATTTCCACTTGAAGTGTATTGTTATTGTTTACAATTTTCACTGTATTTTCCAGATTATAATCCTTTAACTTGTTATAAATAAATTGAGAAATATCGATGAGTTCATAGGAGCCGGTGGGAATAATAATAACTTTATCACCAATATGAAAGAGATTGCTATTTACATCCACGTTGGGAATTGAGTTGTACATGTTAAACTCAACTAGCGCACACTCATATTCCCCGATTAATTCAATTGGTGGAAAATAAACTGTGTTTATAACGGAACTATTTCCATTCACTGATAGAGTCAATGATCTAACCATTTTGAAATCTGTTGTTCAACTGGGTGTCATACAACCCCGCCCCAAACTTATATTAGAATTAAAGAATAATAAATTGGTCAAATCCTTTTCTATATCGTCCCTTATCAATATTGTCATCCTTACTTATAAAGAAAAATCCATATTTATCCTCCCAACATTTTTGACAAATTTTCGTAAATGACTCATAATTCATGTCAGGCATGATATGATCCCGAAATATGTGTCGCATATTTAAATCATCCTGTTTAAACATAATAATTACATTTGCATTGTCCCGTATAAGATGTTTTGGAATTCGTGTATATGTTTGACATAAATAAAAAGAATCAATATTTTTGTGACGACCCTTACAGAAATATGATCGAATATTATCTTGTTTCTCACAAGCCACATCGTCGAAAATCATGATTGAATTATTTTTTGCTTCGGTGGGTGATAAAACAGTTTCGTTCTGAGAGAATGTATGATAACCCATACCCTTAATCGGTTTTATTAGCTTTTCCAAGTAATCATATTTCGGTTGGTATAGACTCTCTGAAAACACGTATATATTTTCAAATCTCAAACCATTTGGACTCTCAATTAGACTGATCATTACATTAGTTTTCCCGCAGTTGGATGGACCAACCACAAGAGCTCTTATTGTGTTTGGTAATAATTCACTGTGACGTGGTGGTTGTTTAACATTGTTCACGTTCTCAATGTTACGAACAAGAATGTTATTTTTTTGCTTTATTATTCGCATCCTATTATAAATATGTTTATTCCGTGATCAATCTTCAATGAATAAAGACAATATATAATGGGGAAACGTTTTTATAATCACATCAGTCATTATTTACACCGTAAACGTGGAAGTGGTCTTATTAATAAGTTAATAGATTCTCTTCCGATTGAGTTTCACATTCCTGGATATAACTATTGTGGACCTGGTACAAAGCTTGCAGAGCGATTACAGCGTGGAGATCACGGAATTAATCAGTTGGATGAAGCTTGCAAGGTTCACGATATTGCCTATTCACAAAACAAGGATCTAAGCAATCGACATAAGGCAGATTCTGAATTAATTAACAAGGCTTGGGAGCGAGTTAAGGCGAAGGATAGTTCTCTTAAGGAGCGAGCAGCAGCATATTTTGTAACTAATATTATGAAAGCAAAGAAACATTTTGGAATGGGTGTTCGGAAGCGAAATAAGAAAAAACAGAAGAAGAGGAAGCGTAGGAGGATGAAAATAAATAGACTATCATCTGTTCTAAAAGAAGCTAGTCGGGAATTGAATAAAAGAAAACCTCTGGATGTGGTTAATGCAATTAAAATTGCACGTAAAGCAATAAATAATTGAATCGGATCTAAGAAAAACGTTAAAGTTCCTCGAATAACACTGTGCAGCATTTTTAGTGCTTTTTAAATTTACCTCGATGGATGCTATATTTTTGGATTCGTTACGAATTCCCAAGTTAAACTGCGTTTTCCAAAAAGTTCCCCGACGCAAGGATTCTTAGCAAAAGGGCTTTCCAGAGATCTTAGAGGCAAACGGATGCATGGTTTGATTCGATGTTAAAGTTTTTTAAAAGATACACTCTTTATCTTTCAAACCCCATACTTAGAATAATTTTAGGATTTTTTAAGGCAGAAACAAATTCCAGAAAACATAGTCTAAAAACTTGAAAACATACAGCTGCGGTCAAAATAGTAGTAGTGTTGCCGCACTGTGTTTTTAAAAGTTTGATGTTGTAACTTTTTTTATCCAATTAGTCTAATAGTAAAATTATAATCAATACAATATTACCAGGAAAAGATCAATTACAACAACAAACTTTTAAATACACAGGGCGGCAACACTACTACTATTTTGACCGCAGCTGTATACATTTATGTTTTTTGACTATGTTTTCTAGAATTTGTTTCTGCCTTTAAAAAAATCCTAAAATTATTCTAAGTATGGGGTTTGAAAGATAAAGAGTGTATCTTTTAAAAAACTTTAACATCGAATCAAACCATGCATCCGTTTGCCTCTGAGATCTCTGGAAAGTTGGCCAATTTCAGCATTTTTCGAACTTTGAGGTCCTTTTGCTAAGAATCCTTGCGTCGGGGAACTTTCTGGAAAACGCAGTTTAACTTGGGAATTCGTAACGAATCCAAAAATATAGCATCCAGCGAGGTAAATTTTTGATGCTGCTTAGTGTAATTAATGTACCCAAAATGGGGGGCTTTTTACCACTGGTACCCATCTTAACTGCATTAAGTGCTATAGGCAGTTTAGCTTCAGGAACTTCTAGTGTTGCAAAATTAATAACAAAGAAAATAAAAGACACAACCGAAAGATGGAAGAAGTTTCCGTGGGTGAAGGTCTATACTTAAAACCCCATAAAAATGGTTACGGCTTATACCTAAAACCATACAACAGTCGTGGTGGGAGAATGAAGAAACAAAAAAACTAATTGGTCAGCTACCCAAAAGAGCATTAACAAATATAGATACAATGGAATTTGCTCAAAGAAATATATCGCATTTTAGGGGAGTGTTTATGAGAGACTCTCTCCCTAAATCACCTAAAAATAATGAGAGTGGAGTGATTAACTTGTGTGACTCAAAATTAAGGGGTACACATTGGGTAGCTTACCACAAAAACAAAAACAACATATTCTATTTTGATAGTTTTGGAAATTTACAACCACCAAAGGAAGTTGTGAAATATTTAGGGGATGAAATCAAAAATAACTATGAACAGGTACAACGTTTTGGAACATACTATTGTGGGCACCTGTGCATTAAATTCCTGCTTTCATTCAAATAAAGTAGCTGATTTAATGACTTTTAAACAACAAGGTTGGAAAAACAACAAGGGTGGAAAATAATAAGGGTGGAAAATCAAAAACCTGTTGCTATGGAAATCTCGGTCTGAGAACTGATATAAAATAAGCTCGGAAATCGTTGAGTCTTTACAGTCAGAACTTTAACATTAATTTGTCAAGTCGATCAGCTTGCTTCTTACTTAAACCACCTTCTTCGAGGACAAACTTCAAACCAACAACATCATGAATCAACCAATTCCATCAGAAAGTGAGCTGGACGCCATTATGGAGGAGGAAATTCTTCGAGGCGAGGTTTTAAAGGAGTTCAACACGCGAGCATTGAAGCCCTTGCTAACACAAAATAAGATGGGTATAAACGTCAGCTACCCAATTATCAATGCGCAGAGGAAGAAAACTGTTTATGGGGACTCCATTGCCTTGGAACTTGATAAATATATTCTATATCTATCTAAGAGATATAACACTATGAAAGATGGTCATCTGAAGTTTCTCAAGGAGAAGGAATATCGAGTTATAAAAAGAAGCAATGATTCCCTGCAACTAGAGTTAAATAAAATTGATTAATCCACTTATCACTTTGTATTATTTATAAAATTTATAACATTTGTACCCAACCATTTATTATACTCAATAAAACATGCACACACACACACCCACATTAAATTCTTTAATTTGAAGAGGAAATGTAAACAACTGCATCAACAGTAAAATGTTTATTTTTCAGCCAAAAATAAAAACATATAAATAATGACGGTGGTGAAAGTTTTGAGAGTAGTCAAAATGAGTCAATTTATTTTAAGTCAGCTTACTAAAACGAGAAATACATTAAAGAAAAAGTTTAATGATCTAAAACATTTTAAATCGCAAAATGCTTACAAGTTGGAAGAAACTTTTAAACCAATAACAGATCCCTTAAATGAATTAGTTAGTGAAAATAAAAATCGAAAGTTTATGAATACAAACGAAGATAAATCATCGGTTCTAAAGCAAAAAAGTGAAATATTTAAAAATGAAACCCCCAGTAAAAAGCTTAAGAAACATCAAATAAGGTATGATGACGATGATGATCATGATTACGATTATGATGATAATCATAGCCGAAATGAAGAAACAAAAATGTATAATGAAGATGTTACTAGTGACTCATATGATAAATTTTTTTCACAGTCACATATTGAATTGGGATCAGAGCCAGAAACACCGCTAGAAACACCTTTAGAAACACCGCTAGAAATAGAAGCAGATGCTAGCAGTCTAATTCATGCAGACTATGATTTAAATATTATCAGTCTATCGAGAAATAAAGTTCTGGACAACGCTTATGGCCCTAGAAAAAGTTCATCAACCCCCAAATCCTTAAATTTGGGGAATAGAGAATTACATATAAGTCATAATAAAATTCAATTATCAAGTGGAAGCACGTGGGATTTCACTCCTGGGCTTTATTCTCTTATTGTTCATAATAAACCCACACAATTCAGTGCCACAGACTTGAAAAATTATAAAGATATCATTACAAGACAAGTGCACATAGAATAGATTTTGATCCAAATAAGCGAATAAAAGGAAGAAGAGGTTTTAGAGGAATTAATGCAAAAGAAATGAAGTCAATCGGATTCATATAACCGGAGATACAGATTTTCAATGAGAGGGTACTTTTTCAAATTTGACAATTTTTGGCAAACTTAAAAAAATTCTAACTAAAAAAATAATTTTTTTCGGTCAAATCCTGATACACGTGTTTACTTATTTTCCGAATAGTACGTGTAAAAAAAGTTTCAGGCAAATCAAAAATGTGACCCAATAAAAGGTGTTCGGTTTGTAAAAGAACCGCCCATATATGAGGCGTGGGCGGTGGATGCAGACATGGTCCAATTCAAAATCTAACAAAAACCGATATTGTATTACAGTCTCACCAACAGAAATAACATTTTGTTTAAAGCCTTGCCTTCAAATGTATTTATGCGGCGTGGGTGGAGGATGAAGATGTGATCCGATTTAAAAAGCAACAAAAACCGAAATTAAATCTTAGTCTTAAAAGTATATAAAAAAAATTTGCATTTCTATCTTTAAAACTAGAGTTTATGCCTCAAAAACTGAATTTTTGACCATAGTGCAATGTCCAATAAAGTGTCCCGAACACAATGAGACTATTTCCACAAATTTGACATTGACGGAAATTGGTTCGCAATTTCTACAACTGATGGCGCAGCCTTCTGATGTTCTCAAGCACCTTCAGTAAACAAGGCGCGCAATTTAAACGAGCCGTATGGCCGCTAGGGCCACATACTTTTGTGACCCTTTTACTATTTAAGCCCCCTTCTCCTCTAATCTCGAAAAATTGTTCAATAAATATTTGTGCACCACTACACCCTTTTGGGGTAACAGTATGTGGTTATTATTCACTTAGGCTGGGATGACACATTCAATTTTTATCATCAATTTATTGTAACAATTTTTCCCTAATGGGAGTTCAAATGAGTGCGAACGAGACAGGTATATCATGAATTCGCCGCACAATTATTGCTGCTAGCAGCAGAGCAGTCGACAAAAATTGATTCTAGTAGATTCAATATTGACGCTAGACACAATTTCAGGGCATACTATGTGAAAAGTGCTGTCAAAGTAAATATGGATCTGAAAAAGGCTGCCCTATTCACATTAGAACTTAATATTGTTTTAATTAACTTATTAAAAGCGCGTAAAAAGAAAAGGAAGAAGTTTTCTGCAAACTGGCTATTGAAAAGGTGTAGTGTCCAACTTAGGTACATAAATTTACAAACATTTCGGTCTGCCCTCGCTATGCAGTTTGTCGGTAGCTGGTGGAATGACAGAGACCGCGTAGATCATCCGATACTACCGCTATGATAAAGCTTTTTGGTTTAGCCTAGATTATTGGAAGTACAGACTCCAGAAAATGTTCACGTGCAATCATTCCACTTATATGCCTTGAACTATACACACGTATATTCTTTTGTCAACGGCAGTGTTTGTACTTCAAGTGAAAATTACCAAGGTTACCCACGTGGAGTTCACGTAAGCTTTAACAAAAGTGAATTTAGATTAAACCACCAATTAATAGTGCGCCAAATTAAAACAGGGAACTACCAAAAACCCGAGTGAAAAATTCAGAAGGCGTAAATTTCTAATTCAACGATTCGGAGCGATCGCAGGAATCGTCCACCGTCCAGTCCCCCAGCAAAGTGGCTAATGCGATCCGAGAAAATTTGTGAACCAGCTTGGAAAACCCTCAAATTTGTCTACGGCGAAGCTGCCGCCCACCGGGCATAGTCAGTGCAGACCCGTGGGAATACAGATTACGCAACCGTTACAGCTTCAGTCGTCAAGAACTAGCTACCCTTCTACGCCTACGACTACACGACATTATAGGCAATTGTAGCGATTAGCTGGATCCACCCCTATAAGGAACCCTTTCCCTGTCCCGGTCTCAAATGAAAAACCGGTGCAGGTTGACAAGTGCCCCAAAACGTATTGCAGCGTCATAACTGAATTCAAATACCTGCTCAAATTCATACATCTGTCTTGATTCTCGTTCCGTGGAACTCTTGTGTTAAGTTTCCACACTGCCGCAGTTTGATCAACTTCGTTGCGATTAAAATTTGTTAAAATTATAAAAGAAAACCTACTTAAAGTAGCTTATATTTGTTTATGGCCATGTATTAATATAATTTGTTTTGATTATGATTAACTACATAATTATCTATAACTAAAATCTATAAGTACAGTGAGCAATATGAATTTGGGAAGCTTGGAATATTTCTCTTTATATATATATAACTTAACTTCTTAAACATCTACGATTATACAGAGCATATACATAAACATCGGAATCATCTTGGGCCCAACGATACATCGATGCATATGATTTAAACGTCTGTGAGTATTACAATACAAGGATGCATGCTTACTTCTTGTAATACACCATTTTTATATATATATATATATATATTGATTTGAAACTATATATTCCACCACAAGCCCAAGTAATTAAAAACAACAAATGAAGAAAGGTATATAGGTGATTAATGTTAAATGTAAGAATAATTGTTACTCTTTTGTTTTGTTATTGAATATTGAAATTAAAATGGAATCTCTGTACATAATTGTGAAAATGATCATGATGGCTTAAATTATTTATATCTCTGTCGGTCGAGTACTTATGCTTATCTCACACAAACTTCAGTAGTAGAACAATAATCCGTGTATTGGGGCAACGCCTGAATTAAATAAGTTGCCATGGTTGGGTGGGTAGAGATAGGGAACAACTAACATCTTTAATCCCTTCACCGGATATAAATTTTCTCTAATCTACCAATTCATTCAAATGCGTGTCGGCGCAGCCTAGGATATTAACGTAAACTCAATATTAATTATTCTATTTTGTTTTTTTTTGTGATCAGCGCATTAAACATTGATTTGTGTTAGTAAACTTAGGTAGCTGGGAGAGAAAGGACCCCGACCAATCCGACGAGCTGGACCCGAGCACCGCTAGAATGCGCACCGTCGATCCCAGTTCCTTTTTAATAGTGAGTCAGAACCAACATCATGTGGCCAATGTGATAGAAAGAGTCTAATAGATTTTGGCATCGCTTCTTGTCCTAAACTGAACACTACACGATCTGGCGCCCAACGTGGGGCGAAAAGGATATTTTCCGTCCCAATTTTGCTCTAAAAATCCTTCCTTTCTTATAGGAATTTCAACTTTTAAGGCCACTTTTTATTAAGTATTTCGATGACTGATTTGGATGCATCTGAACTCCAGCGGTGGAATTAGCGATTGCATTTCGGTTCTGGATAGATCGACCCCGTTTGATTCAGGCTGACCAAAGTGATTGAGATATCTTTAAAAGAAAGCTATCTCTAAATAAGTCGGAAATACAATGTTCTGGAGCGTTTCGGACATTGTCCATTAATTTGAGTAGTTCTAAAACTTCATTAGCTGAAATAGTAGAAGAAGAGGTAGAAGAGGATACTTTATCGGGTACACTGCACTTTGTGAGAGAATGAGTTAAGGAAAGACTGACAGAGAGATATAAACAAATTCAATTTTTTGAGATTTTTGTGATTTTGTTTGCGTTGAAAAAAAAAAAAAGACAAGAAAATGAAAACATCGATGCTGTCATCCAGCGAGTAGATCCCTTTTGCTCAATTTGTAACGAAGTAATATTAAGTACGGAACTAACGGCAAGCACTCCATGTAAGCACAGATTTCATGATAAATGTATTGTTGAAGCAATCCGAGTCACACCGGCGTGTCCAACCTGTGCTGCGTGTTGTCTTATTTCACAATTAAACTATAATAATAATAACTTGGCCGCGGAAATGGGAAATGTTCCTGGTAGGGAGGAAGCGAGAAACGAAGAAGCGGTAGTAGAAGTTCAGGAAAGAAATGATCAAAGAGGTGCTAGGTTCCAAACTAAAAATCGAAATAGAGGTAGGCCTTCTAGTTTAAGGACAGGCATGTCTACTAGATCCAAAACACGCCACTTAGAAGACTTTCGAGCTGACGAGGATGATATATTTTCTAAAAAAACCCAAGGCGAATTAATAAAATATCTACAAGAAACTTTAAGTGTACAACAGGCTAATATAATGGATGATATGGTTGAGATCTTAAACGCTAACATAGAGGAAACAATTCATAAACAACTAGCAGCAATGAATTTAAACCGGGAAAATCCAGCATTGGAAAATCGCGATACTCGAAACAGGGTACCCGAGATGGGCGCGTTCTCCTCAGGAAACCACTCGAACAACAGTGAATCTCGAAGTAGGTCGAATCCTCAAATATCACCAGGGAAAGCTGCTAATATAATACAAAACTGGCGGATAAAGTTTGACGGTTCCAAACAATGTATGAGAATGGAAGATTTTATTTACCGAATTAGATCTTTGACAGAACAGAACTTAAATAATGACTATCAGTTGCTTTGTGATCATTTATATTTACTCTTTTCCAATAAGGCGAGTGATTGGTTTTGGAAATTTCACCGCAACAATACCAATTTTACTTGGGAAATATTTTGTGTTGAGTTTCGTAAACGGTTTGAGGAAGCTGAGACTGATCTAGATATAAGGCGACAAGGCGAAAGCGAAGCTTTTGATGATTATCAATGCGCAATAGAAGATCTAGCTGATAGGCTTCAGCAAGGCATGTCCGAAGGTCAATTAGTTGATTTGCTGATTAGGAATGCTAAACCTAGTTTACATCATGAGTTACTCCACTTAAGAATATCGAATAGATCCCAATTACGTGTTGAAGTTCGAAAGCATGAACAGTTCTACAACGAAATAAAAACCTTTAAGCCACGCACTCTACGTTCTTATATAAATGAACTAACCGATTCATATGAAACCCAAAACCAAGAAGAGTCGCACGAAACAGAAGAGGAAGTGCTAGAGTTTCAACGAAAGCCTTCCAATGTCATTTGTTGGAATTGTGAAAAACCCGATCATAGGTTTGATGATTGTCTAGAACCGCGTACTATTTTTTGTTATGGGTGTGGTGCCCGAGATGTTTTTAAGCCACGATGTCTAAGGTGTAACCCTACGGGAAACCGACCGGCGGGTGTGTTTCGCAACAAAAAGTAGACACGCCCGATACACCTAAAATCGTTATGTTCCCTGACACGTCCATAGAGAAAACGAATGAATTATGTACAAAAGTAGTCCCTGAAGAACATCCAAAACCGCATTTTTCTACCATTCCATTACATATAAGGCTACATAGTTATAATAAGCTTCGATAACAATTATTTGCCGAATCTATAATTTCTAAAATAAATCTTAATCCAAATAGATCTACGAAACGTCTTAGGCATTATTGGAAATCTATCCGCTCTGATCGTAAGAAAATTGTATCAGCAATTATTAATAATTCTGATGATAGACTTTACGCAGAAGTGTGTATAGAAGGAAACAAATACACAGCTCTCTTAGATTCTGGCGCTACTATAAGCTGTGCAGGCGGTAAGGTAGCGCAATTTCTCTTGTCTCTAAGCAAAACAAAAAGATGCTCTGGAAGCATTCGAGCTGCCAACGGAACCCAGAGTGAAGTCGTTGGGAAGTTGGTAACGGATGTAACGTTTAGAGGAAAAACAGCATTGTTAGATATTTTCCTTATTCCAGGGCTTAAACAAGAAATATATCTTGGAATTGACTTCTGGCATAAATTCGGGTTATCGGAGAAAATAGCGTGCAAACAGGAAGTTCCAGAGCTCGATGTAGGTGGAGAAGGTCATGAGCAAGAGCCGCCAAAATGGCATGAGTTGTCCGAAGATCAGCAGAGTCGTTTGAATTCCATCATTAAAGTGTTTCCATCATTTTCAAAAGAAGGTTTGGGAAGAACCACCTTAATTCAGCATAAAATTGAAGTTGAACCAGTCAGACCCATTAAACAGAGACACTGGCCAGTTTCACCAGCCATAGAGAAACTGATGTTTACTGAAGTTGATCACATGCTGGCACTGGGCGTCATTGAAGAGTCTTCTAGTCCGTGGAGCAGTAATTGCGTCTTGGTGCGAAAGGGAGAAAAGAGTAGGCTTTGTTTGGATTCCCGTGAGGTCAATAAGGTCACTGTTAAAGACGCGTATCCGCTACCCCATATTGACGGGATTTTAAGTCGGCTACCGCCTGCAAAATACATAACGGGAATAGACATGAAACACGCCTTTTGGCAGATCCCACTCGACGAAAAATCACGGCAATATACGGCCTTCACGATTCCAAACAGACCACTATATCAATACAAAACGATGCCCTTCGGGCTTTGCAATGCGCCGCAAACCCTTTGTCGGCTAATGGACCAGGTTATACCTGCGCATCTAAGAACCAAAGTTTTTGTGTATTTGGATGACCTGCTAGTCCTGTCAGAAGACTTCGAGTCGCATTTGGTTATACTCCTGGAAATTGCTGGTTGTCTAAGAAAGGCTAATTTGACGATTAATATCGAAAAATCAAAGTTTTGTATGCGAAAAATAAAATATTTGGGCTTTATAATCAGAGGAGGACAGATTTTAACAGACCCTGAAAAGATAAAAGCGATTAATGAGTTTCCTATTCCTATTTCTCTAAAACAGCTGCGTAGGTTTTTAGGCTTATCTGGCTGGTATCGGCGATTTGTCGAAAATTACGCCACTATAAGCTTTCCACTGACCGAGCTATTGAAAACAAAGAAAACGTTGTCTTGGAATGAGGAAGCTGGAAAAGCTTTTGACCTCTTAAAATCTTGCCTTACTTCAGCGCCTATTTTGATTACTCCCGACTTCTCAAAACAGTTTATTCTACTATGTGATGCCAGCACATATGGAATTGGTTGCGTGCTAGCTCAAGAGCAAGAGGGTGTGGAATTACCTATCGCCTACATGTCGGAAAAATTGTCAAAATGCCAACGGAACTACACAGTTAGTGAGTTGGAATGCTTAGCCGTTATTAAAGGGATTAAAAAGTTTCGCCCTTACATAGAAGGTCAAAACTTCCTGGTTGTTACTGATCATGCCGCACTACAATGGCTGATGAGGCAAAAAGACCTTTCGGGACGTCTAGCAAGATGGTCGATGAAATTACAATCTTTTAACTTTTCGATTACGCATAGGAGAGCCTCGGAAAATATTGTAGCTGATGCATTGTCACGTCAGGCTCAGCCTGAAATAGAGTCAATGGTTGTGAGTGGGCCTATTATTGATTTGCGTTCGGATCAATTTAAATCAACAGAATATCTTAGTTTAATTGATAGAATTAAAGATAATCAGGAAAGACTTCAGGACTTGAAAGTGATAGATGGATAAGTTTACAAAAGAACCGAGTTTGCTGAGGAAGGCGACAACAAAAGGGAGTCGTGGAAACTTTGGGTTCCTTCGGCTTTGATTCCAAACATATTACATCAAGCACATGATGCACAAAGTTCGGCACATTGTGGGATGGGCAAAACGGTCGAAAAAATAAAGCGGTATTTATTTTGGCCACGAATGGTTAGCCAAATTAGAGAATATATTTCTGAATGTCATATTTGTCGATCTACTGAAAGTCCGAATAAAATTTTAAAACCCCAAATGGGCCGGCCATTAACATCAGACCGGCCATTTCAATGTTTGTATATGGACCTCTTGGGTCCATATCCTCGTACAAAGAGTGGGAATATTGGGTTGCTAATAGTTGTAGATCACAATACGAAATTCCACTTCCTTTGCCCACTTAAGAAGTTCACTGCGCCTAAGATAATCGACTATCTTCAGAATTTTATATTTTTCACCTTTGGCGTGCCAGAAATTGTTTTAACAGACAATGGATCGCAATTTAAGTCTAGTGTTTTTGAAACCTTCCTAACTAGTTTTGGAATTACCCATCGATGTACAGCCATATATTCTCCCCAGGCCAATGCTAGTGAAAGAGTAAACAGGTCAGTTTTGGCAGCCATTCGCGCGTATATTGGTAACGACCACTCCAACTGGGATGCCAATTTAAACGCGATCAGCGGTGCACTCCGAGCGGCGTTACATAGAAGTACGGGGTTTTCCCCATACTTCCTAGCTTTTGGACAAAACATGATTCTGAACGGAAATGACTATGGTCTTTTGCGCAAACTGAATATACTTAACGATGACGTCACCCTTGACTACCCAGATATGTTAAAGCTCGCCAGAGAAGAGGCCAAGAAAAACATAAATAAGTCATTTGAATTTAATGCCAGAAAATATAACCTTCGTAGTAGAAACATAGAACTCAAAGCCGGCGATGAAGTTTTCGCACGCAACTTTACTCAAACTTTATTCAGTTCCAAATTAGCCCCTGTTTTTATAGCAGCTAAAGTCCTAAAGAAGAGGAGTCCATTTTATTATGAGTTGCTTAACGTAGGCGGGAAGAAGCTTGGAGTTTATCACCTCAAAGATATTCAGACCAAAAATAAGTAGATTCCAAACAATTCAGATAATGCTCCTTCGAAGTGGTCTTGTTCCATTATCTGCGGTTGTAGTGTCCAACTTAGGTACATAAATTTACAAACATTTCGGTCTGCCCTCGCTATGCAGTTTGTCGGTAGCTGGCGGAATGACAGAGACCGCGTAGATCATCCGATACTACCGCTATGATAAAGCTTTTTGGTTTAGCCTAGATTATTGGAAGTACAGACTCCAGAAAATGTTCACGTGCAATCATTCCACTTATATGCCTTGAACTATACACACGTATATTCTTTTGTCAACGGCAGTGTTTGTACTTCAAGTGAAAATTACCAAGGTTACCCACGTGGAGTTCACGTAAGCTTTAACAAAAGTGAATTTAGATTAAACCACCAATTAATAGTGCGCCAAATTAAAACAGGGAACTACCAAAAACCCGAGTGAAAAATTCAGAAGGCGTAAATTTCTAATTCAACGATTCGGAGCGATCGCAGGAATCGTCCACCGTCCAGTCCCCCAGCAAAGTGGCTAATGCGATCCGAGAAAATTTGTGAACCAGCTTGGAAAACCCTCAAATTTGTCTACGGCGAAGCTGCCGCCCACCGGGCATAGTCAGTGCAGACCCGTGGGAATACAGATTACGCAACCGTTACAGCTTCAGTCGTCAAGAACTAGCTACCCTTCTACGCCTACGACTACACGAGATTATAGGCAATTGTAGCGATTAGCTGGATCCACCCCTATAAGGAACCCTTTCCCTGTCCCGGTCTCAAATGAAAAACCGGTGCAGGTTGACAAGTGCCCCAAAACGTATTGCAGCGTCATAACTGAATTCAAATACCTGCTCAAATTCATACATCTGTCTTGATTCTCGTTCCGTGGAACTCTTGTGTTAAGTTTCCACACTGCCGCAGTTTGATCAACTTCGTTGCGATTAAAATTTGTTAAAATTATAAAAGAAAACCTACTTAAAGTAGCTTATATTTGTTTATGGCCATGTATTAATATAATTTGTTTTGATTATGATTAACTACATAATTATCTATAACTAAAATCTATAAGTACAGTGAGCAATATGAATTTGGGAAGCTTGGAATATTTCTCTTTATATATATATAACTTAACTTCTTAAACATCTACGATTATACAGAGCATATACATAAACATCGGAATCATCTTGGGCCCAACGATACATCGATGCATATGATTTAAACGTCTGTGAGTATTACAATACAAGGATGCATGCTTACTTCTTGTAATACACCATTTTTATATATATATATATATATATATTGATTTGAAACTATATATTCCACCACAAGCCCAAGTAATTAAAAACAACAAATGAAGAAAGGTATATAGGTGATTAATGTTAAATGTAAGAATAATTGTTACTCTTTTGTTTTGTTATTGAATATTGAAATTAAAATGGAATCTCTGTACATAATTGTGAAAATGATCATGATGGCTTAAATTATTTATATCTCTGTCGGTCGAGTACTTATGCTTATCTCACACAAACTTCAGTAGTAGAACAATAATCCGTGTATTGGGGCAACGCCTGAATTAAATAAGTTGCCATGGTTGGGTGGGTAGAGATAGGGAACAACTAACATCTTTAATCCCTTCACCGGAAATAAATTTTCTCTAATCTACCAATTCATTCAAATGCGTGTCGGCGCAGCCTAGGATATTAACGTAAACTCAATATTAATTATTCTATTTTGTTTTTTTTTTGTGATCAGCGCATTAAACATTGATTTGTGTTAGTAAACTTAGGTAGCTGGGAGAGAAAGGACCCCGACCAATCCGACGAGCTGGACCCGAGCACCGCTAGAATGCGCACCGTCGATCCCAGTTCCTTTTTAATAGTGAGTCAGAACCAACATCATGTGGCCAATGTGATAGAAAGAGTCTAATAGATTTTGGCATCGCTTCTTGTCCTAAACTGAACACTACAAAGGGAAGAAGAAGGTAAAATCTTAATTATGTGACTGTGACTGGATAAAATAATAGAATATGGTGTGTTGGATTTAACCACAGGCTTATGCGCGAACTAAATGATGAAGATGAAAATTTATACATCCGCACCCTACGGATGACTCCACATCAGTTTGGACAACTTTTGGAAAAAGTCAAGCCATTTATCCAAAAGAAAAATACGTGCTGGCGGAATTGTATTGGACCAGCGGAGCGCCTACAAGTGACTCTACGATACCTAGCCACAGGTTTGGTTTGGCCATTAATTTTGAATTTACACTAGTATCCTATTTATATTTTAGGGGAGTCGCAATATAGTTTGCAGTTGCCTTTCAGGATTCACCAGTCGACCATTTCTAAAATTCTGAAGGAGACTATTCCAGTCATATACAATGTGTTAAAAGACCAGCACCTTAGGTTTCCGCAAAATTCAAAAGACTGGGAAATTATAGCCAATGACTTTTACACATTATGGCGATTTCCAAATTGCATTGGCGCTATAGATGGTATGTCTTACCTCCATTCTGCTCAAAACATAATTCTGTTATTTTAGGAAAACATTGTAAGATCCGACCCTTGAAATCATCAGGGTCCACCTACTTTAACTATAAAGAAGATCACTCAATCATTCTTATGGCCATAGCGGACGCATACAACCGATTTATATATGTGGATGTTGGGGTAAACGGACGTGTTGGAGACGCAGGAGTTTGGTTACATTCCGATCTAAAGTACGCCATAGAAGGCAAAAGAGTCCATATACCGCTGCCAAGGACACTACCACAATCCGATAGAGTATCTCCCTTTACTTTAATAGCTGACGATGCTTTTGGTCTGACCGACTACATGATAAAGCCCTACTCTCACATAAATTTATTGACCGAAACCTTCGGTAGCATGTTCCCTTGCAAAAATTTCATTTTTTCCAAATACTTTCAGCTCCACTTTTCTTTGCCTTTATTATTTTTATTATTTTCCGAGTTGAAGTAGGTTCGAAGGTTAGTCCATTTCTTCAGGCAATCATCTGAAATTATCATTTATTTTAAAGTCGCTTTTACATATATCATATGAATATTATTTACCTCTGAGAAATGGAGTTTGCGGATTGCAAGCCGAGTTTACCTTTTCGGCCGCTGCTACCCAAAATAAATGTTTCTTTTGCGTTTTTTTATAATCTGGCGATGATGCATCCCAAATATACGGTGCATTTTGAACCACATCAATAAGACAATTGATGTCCTCGTCTCGCCAGCAAACCATTTTCACTAGAACTATTTATTTGCAAAACTTGTCACATGCAAATGTTACCGTTCATAGTTAAAATTCCGTAAAAGTATTACAAATACTAAGCAAAAATAAGCGTTATGGGGAAAATAAATACATTTTAATGTACTGTCATTTGAATTCGCCAGGTTCGCCCCACAATAAATTGATGATAAAAATTGAATGTGTCATCCCAGCCTTATTACACTAAGTTATACATATGGTTGAAATTAAGTTTGCACAATAAGAATAATAACAAGCCAGTCTTCTCTACACTCCGATATCGTTGTGTTAATGGGTTTATACTTTGGCGCCGTTGGCGGTTTATTGTTTCGTTCACTTATTTTCTAGGCACACTTATACTGCAAACGAACGACCGGATTGTTCTTTTTGCAATGTAGTATTAGTAGTAGTGTAATTCTTTATTTATAAGAAAAACATTGAGTGAACGGCATTACAAATGTACAATTGAAGGGGATTTACAGTTTTTTTTTATAAACAAGAAAGGATTAGAAAATAAATCGACTTTGTTATTTTAACCGTCTGTCGATCTCGGCTTTCCCAGTGTCAAAACTGCCAGTATACTACACCTGACTTCCCGGGTCTTCCCCAGATATCATATCGTTCCACCAATCAGTTTTAAAACTAGGAGAGCTGAGTTTCGTGTTTGAATTAAAAATTTAGTATTTAAAAGTTTTCCATTAAAATATTATTACGGTACTGCAGAGCCTGGTTGATGTAGTTGTAGAGAGTTGACCAGCACTGACAGCAAATCGTATACAGCATGAGGGGTCAGCTGAGCCATACCAAAATGCAGCAGGCGAATGGGGCAGTGTCCTTTAAAGTGCACAATGTTTTCCTGCTCCCTCATATTACAGATCGGGCACACAGTGTCGCTGGCTGTCACGTTTGGGATGTAGCTTAGTGGGAGGATTTCCCCCCTGCACTATGGGGAAAAAGTCAGTTTTTTTTGGCATAAACTCTAGTTTTAAAGATAGGGCCTTGAAAATTATAATATATACTTCTTATGCACAAATAGAATTTCGGTTTTTTCCATTTTTTGAAAAAACTTTACGGTTGTAAAAACACCACCCACCCACCACCTCCCCAATATGGTCAACCCCCT
Source organism: Drosophila pseudotakahashii (assembly GCA_035046095.1). Classification (NCBI taxonomy): domain Eukaryota; kingdom Metazoa; phylum Arthropoda; class Insecta; order Diptera; family Drosophilidae; genus Drosophila; species Drosophila pseudotakahashii. The sequence continues at coordinate 116,870 of JAWNOE010000102.1, forward strand.
AAAAATTTGTAAGAATATTTTTTTTATTAATAAAAAACATTTTTATTTAGATAACTTATGTAAGATATAATATTAATAAAATTAAATGTAATTATTCTCCATCAAAACTCTCTGAAACTAGCAAGAAAGTTAAAAAATTGGGATTGTGTTATGGTGTGTTTGCCATACCTAGACAGCAACTTCAATCATTCTTCTTCAGGTTCTGCTTCCAAATAAACACTATCCAAATCAAAGAAATTGATTTCTCCATCTTCGTCTTCCTCCGTACTTTCAATATCGTTTGTAACATCGGATGTGGGGGTTTTAAACAAAGAAATTACTTCTTTCGGAAAACTTTTTTGTTTATTAAATTTGCTTCTTTCCTTTAAACTTAATGTCGAAAGTAGCGGATCTGATGAATCGAGCGCTCTATTAAAAACATCCATCATCGTGTGCCAGCGGCTTGTCTTTCTGGCGTGTAATAAACGGTCTTTTTTATAAATTTTATTCCGCGCCTCTGACGCATTTTCGCCTAAAGCACCGACAGGCATAATGCTAGACTTTATAATTTGGTGGCCGTGAACCAAGACTTTATGTAAAGTTGGAGATAAAGGATACCATGAATACTTTTTTAAATATAAATCAAAGGTTTCTCGACAGAAGTCTCTAAATTTTTCGGAGTCTATTTCAAATTCACATGATATGGCAATCAAAATTATATGAAATTTTTTAAGAATTTATTAATGAAAGTAGCTCACAGTTTGCGAATGCTCGCCTTGCCGTGTTTCCATCGTTACTGCTACCGCTTCCATTTTGCTTAGGACTGTCAACATTTAAGCTCATTTCATTCCAAAGCCTTGCTTGAATATGTTTTTTTCGCATCGACAGTTTATTCTTATTGGAACCTGTGAAGCGCCATATCATTAACTCAATTCGGTAAGACGGCCCTAGAACGAACTCTAAAAATCGTATCCAAGTGTGTAAGGGACTAATGCCAAATTTAAGATTTGAATGTTGTACTTTAAAAATGGTTGAGTCTATTTCACTAGTATTCAATAGTTGCTTCGGCTTTGCACCGCAAAGTGGGCAAGATTGGCATGAATTGGTTCTATATAAAGTATTAAGAACTTTACCGTCTATTAGGGTCATATAAGGTTCAAACTTAACAATTATTCTTTTACCTTTGTGGATATATATATTATCCTTAAGGTTTTTTATTTCATTTTCTAAAGATTCATTTTCACTTAATATGAGCGAAGTCGTTTCTTTTATAAATTGTATTTTAAGCGGGCGGCAAAATCTAATAGATTGTGGTTGTAAGTTTTTCCAAATTATTTGATTAAGATTATCTATTAATTTTAGCGGAATAATAGTTGTTACAAAGAGAGAGTGATCCAATCCAACAGTTTCTGATTGTTCAAATTTTTGCTTATAAATACTTTGGCCTGTTGAACCATCGAATCCGTAACTCACAATTAATGTACACTGTATATTCCCGTGGTGTTTTAATAGCGCCACATCAATAACATCTTCATGCATCTGAAGTATACGGTCTGATGTATGGTTTAGTAAATTTTGTAGTGATACTTCAGCTTTTGTTTCAGAATAGTTGACACCTTTTGGTCTGCACTGCATTTTTGCTTTTGTAACTTCAACGTAAGAGGGATAAATATCACATCCGTGACGCTTGTTTTGGGCTTTTATGTTTATATACTGTTCCTTTGTTAACCCGTTATCAATTAAAAAAGCTAAAGCATTATCAGCGCTTATAGGTGTCGGAAGATTGCATTAAAGTTTTTTATTAATGCTGGGTACGTTATCGGTATTCAAAACTTCTTTCAAAACTAATGCCGTTTCTCCATCTTGTGAATTCTTTGCTGCATTATAAGCGGCGTGCAGTAATAAAGGCGTTGAATAATCCTTTTCTATGGCCAGATTAGAAGCCAACTTCCTTTTTAGACGAGGTCCCGCATCATTGTACGTTAGAGGCTTCCGGCCAGTTTTTGTTGATATAGTGGCCTGGCCCTTAACCTCTATTATTAGTTTGGAAGACAGCCAAACTGAATGTTTTTCTTTGAAACGGTCTATCATTCTATTACATTTACTTAATCGTGAGTTGACGAAAGAAACAAATTTCCGAAGTTTATTATTAATTAATTTAACATCCTGTGCACTTATGTTGTCTTCGTTTATGCTATTAAGAACAAAATCCATTAGCGGGGCTTCTTGCCGATCGTGCCTTGTCCAAACGTCCAGCAACGCAGAGTGGCAGAATTCATATGCAGCTAAACAGTGATTTATTGAAAATGGGGCAAAAACGGGCAAAAAGCAATGATAACACCTGTTTCTTTATCATTTTGTTAATACATTTATATTACAACCTTGCGTCGATCGGCGTAGATTTTTAACTAAAGCTTAACAGAACACGAAATCTTTTGTTAGTTTTCGGCTAAAAGAGACGCAAGACATTAAACAACAGGACAATGCAAACAGTTACAACACAATTTGTTTTGAGAAGTATTTAAGCATACCTTGACGTAAATTTTCCATATTTTTGTTTATTTTTTCGCCCTCTGAACACTTTGCACGACGATGGGAAACTTTAGAGTAAAATTAGAGCGCTTTTTTCTTAGAGATAAGCACGTTAATCGATAGACTTTGATAGGCTACAACAAATTATCGGTGGCCCGTAAAATTTTTTTTTAAATTGTTCTAATAAGTTTAACCATTTTACTATTAAAATAAAATATTTGTTTTTTAAATTAGTAACTTTTATTTTTTGCGTTTATGCCAAAAAAACTGACTTTTTCCCCATTGTGCCCTGGCCATAAAAATGGTACGGATCTTCTCCACAGTGAAAGCATCTGTAAAATAGTTCTTGAATCCGAGATCGTATTCAAGATCACCTATGAGTCAGCCGAGTTGCGCTTCTCCTTGATTCCGTCTCGAACTGAGTTCTATACGTTTCTTGCATATGTATTAGTATACGTTGCGCCCATTGCGACCATTGAGAAGGGTCGCCTAACTGTAGCCTTTCTCCATAGGTCTCGGCAAGCGTCTCCCATTCTATGACCCATTGCTTACGTTCCTGAACCAAATAGTTCACTAGAATTCGCGGCAGCCTACGTTCGGGCATGGATAACACTCTCTGGATATATCTGAAATGCATTTCTGCTGTAAAGATATGCAGCGGCGGCAGTCCTGTTTCAAGATATAGCATCCTGTTCGGGGTAAATCTGGGTAGACGAAAAATCTTCTTTAAGAAGAATCTTAGAAGACTTTCAACTTCTTCATAGGGTAAGATGCCCCAGACCTGCGCGCCGTAACATAATATTGACCGCATTGCTGCACTAAACAGCTTGTACTTGCTACTCATTGGAACATCCTTTTTCCCTAGCAGCGATTTCTATGTGCAATTTATGGCCAGATTTGCATTTCGAAGTTTCTCCTGTAAGTGGTTGTTGAAACGACCGTTGTGGTAAATCCAGACTCCCAGATACTTATATGTCTTGACAATATCTAACTGAATTGACCCTAAATTCCGATTTTCGTTTTGCGCTAGCCTTCTCCAATGCCTCTTGAAGATTAGAACTTTTTTTTTCTCGGTGTTTACTGATAGTCCCCACAATAGACAGTATTTGTGCAGAGCATTAATCATTTCTTGCAGTTCGTCGGGTGATTCGGCGAGGACCACAATGTCATCTGCATACAGCAGCGCCTTAATCGCTCTTCCGCCTATTTGAATACCGCATGGCAGGCTATCCTTGATGTCGTTTAAAAACAGGGAAAACAGAAGGGGGCCGAGTAGACATCCTTGCTTGACTCCAGCTTCCGTGGCAAACCACTCAGATAGTTGTTCTCCATCCCATACTGCCGCCAAGTTATCCGTATACAAGCTCTGAAGGACGTTTAAAAACGTGGTTGATATGCCGATATTACTGAGCTCGTACGTTAGGATTCTTCTGTCTATTGAGTCAAAGGCAGCTCTGAAATCTACAAAGAACGCTTATAACTTTTTTCCACCGTCTATATATGACCTTGCTATACTTTTGAGACTAAAAATGTTATCTACTGTCGAATATCCTTTTCTAAAACCGGCTTGGAATTCAGTAAGAATATCGCAGTCTCTTAACCAGTTTTTAAGCCGTTCGAGTAGTGTCGCAGCGAAGACTTTAGCTAACGCCTTTGGGTCGCCTTTCTTAAAGATCGGAAAAATTATCGCTTTTTGAAAGCTCTTTGGGACTGTTTCGGATTCCAAGAACTTGTTGAATGCAGTGACACGGCTGGCTGTGAATGGAGGCGTAGCGTACCTAATGAATTCCGATGGTATCCTATCTGGCCTGGGTGCTTTTCTTTTTTTTTAACATTGCAATTGTATTTTCCACTTCTTGTCCTGTTACGTACCCATCTAAAATCTAATTTTTTACCGACGGCATTGCAAAGTGCAGGGGTTGCGTCCAATCAGGAGGGGCTAGAAGATCACTAGCCTAACAAGCCCTGCTATCTGTTATGGAATCCAATGACCTTGCTAGGTTAATGTTAAAATGCGTCCGACCATTTGGACAAGTTAGTTTGTATGCGGCGTTGGCTTCATAGTACATTACCGCTGCACTTGTTGAATTATTAGCTGCCTTAGCATGTTAAAAGAAAGCATTCGAGCTGCCTCACACTGCTCCTCTTTACAATCTCTGGGCTTTCTTTAACCTCGTGTACTAACGGCTTTGGTGATGCAATCTGTTAGAAACCCTTCAATTTAATCGGGGGTTGTCAAATCTGCCACACAACTTGTTGCCAGGTTTCGGTCCAACTTTGTCCTATAGTTCTCCTTCTCCCGATTTCGCCAAATCAGACTTGGCAGAAGACCAAACGGCGCTGTGAATGCGTTCGATGTTGCGGAGAGAGTGACTGTAACTTCCAGCGGCAGATGGTCAGAGAATATTTGACTGCTCACTTCCAAGTCTTTGATGGTTTTTATCCATGTGCCGCGTGCCATACATAGGTCGTTGGTAGACCGAGCTTCACCTCTCATAAAGGTGTAATCGCCCAAAGGATCGCCTGACGACCTTCCATTGACCACCATGAAGCCGAACAGCTCAATCAGGTCCATTAGGTGCCACCCATTGGCGTCTGTTACTTTGTCTTTGGCATTACGGGCTTCATTGAGGGCACTTAAGCCTAGCTGTTGGTTGCAATCGTTACAATCTCCTATGATCAGTGCACTTTCATTTAATCGGACATGGTTTAAAACCCCTTATATCATTCCAGAATCTCTTTCCCAGTGATTGCAATTAATGTACACTGGCAGTAGGTGCAACTTTTCGTTTTCTGCAGTCCTCAGTTTAATAATAATTGCCTCATCTACATTTATGAAACTAATTATATTCTGTTCGTGAAGTTCTTTTTTTATACCGTATATCATTCCACCACTTGCTCGTCCTCTGGCGCTGGTTCGGATGGCAGGCACCGACTAAGCACAAATTCTTTAAATTTTACTTCAACAGCATCCAATTTGGATTCCAGAAATGTTTCAGATATATAGAAAATTTGAAACGACGCAATGTATTAGAAGAAATCATTATATATAAGCTTATTTTTTATTCCTGTCATGTTACATTTCCAAACTGTTTCCGTATACTTCTTTTAATTTAGGTTCAGCTGGTTTTCCTTGCCTTGTTGTTATTAAAAGACATCCTAAGTCCGTCTACGTTGATGCTGTCATTTTGTACTTGAACTTTTGTTTCCCTGCGAATGGTCAGAAGAATCTTTTTTAGCTCTAGAGGAGCCACTTTGTTTGCTTGTTGTTCTACTGTCAAGTCCTTGTCAAGGAACACCTGGCTTCCACGTAACTTATGACCATTCTTCAAAATGTTTTCCGCTTCTCCTTGGGATTCGCATTCTACCAAAACCATAATTTTGCCATCCCGCTCATTTAGCTTTCGCACAGCGGAAACCCTTGAACTTTTCAATTGCAGTTTCTCTTCAATTAGAGTTTTAACAGCCAGTTTGCAACTTTAATCTACTTTTAGGTCTTTTACCACTACGTTTTTTTTCTTTTGTTGTTCTAGCAACATATTTATCGTACGCTTATCGGCTTCTCCCTCAAGAACGCTCCTCCTGCTATATTTTGGGACATATTCTCCAGCTTCCTCTTTTGCGACGCCTGCACTGGTGATAAGTAGTTATCTTCTTCATCCGAACTAGACATGATTTCTATAAGATTCATCTACACGAAGTATGCACTATTTTTTCAAAAAGGTAACTGGCGCCCTCCAACGGTGGCCGCTACTGGATAGGTTTTAAGATTTACGTAGAGTGTTAGGCAACTCACTGCGGCTGCGACCAGCTGACGATTACCACCTCTAGTATTGATTACTTCTTCCCACGCCGGTTCAACTCGTCCGCGTTTTCATTTCGCAATGCTCGGATATTCATCGCGATTAGGATTACATGCGCGGCAATAAAATCGAGAATATAGAACACTTCCGCGATTTGTTGATTGTGGTATATTATTTGTATTTCGCAATTGGGATCTATGTCCTTGGAGTTCTTTCCTCCCATAATGTTTTCTTAAATGTTATTTTGTATTAGTTTTTAGTTTACACTTTATTGCACTTGTTGAGAAATGGTATTCAAGCCCAGAGCGCGTTCGATATCACCATTATTCACGGTGTACTTTTTTCTCAAATTGCGCTTGTGCATTACATATGCGTTCAAAGCTACATTAAGGAGCAAAAAACAGCGATAATGATCAGGACGTTGTATAGTTTATCAATCTATTCTGAGTGATCAACTACTTGAACATTGTTGACAACATTAGCTGAGTCGTTATCGGCCTTCGAGGACTTGCCTCCCATATTGCATATATTTAGCCAGGACCAACTATGGATTGTATTTTTCTTGGTCCTGGATCTGCGCCAGTTATAGATCCTTTAGTCCTTTCTGGCAGGACTATTTATACCCGTTACTCGTAGAGTAAAAGGGTATATTGTATTCGTGCAAAAGTATGTAATAGCTAGAAGGAAGCATTTCCGACCCTATTAAGTATATATTCTTGATCAGGATCACTAGCCGAGTCGATATAGCCATGTCCGTCTGTCTGTATGAAAGCTGAGATCTCGAAAACTACAAAAGCTAGAAAGTTGGGATGCCTGGCGGATGCCTGTCAAGACAGCCACTTCCAGAAACGCTTCGGGGGATCAAGGAGACATCGGCGGCGGAAGCATTTGCAGCATGCAGCTGGACTCAAGGAATGCGCGAGAAGATTAGGACCCAACCGCAAAATTACCCGGACTACGTTATGGAAGGTGACACCCTATACAGGAACATACTGTGAGCAGTTAAAAAACTCCCCACAAATTCCTGCAACCGTGGATGGCCGGCCGTTTACCATTTACGCGGCAAGAGTAGCGTAGTAGCGGCGCGGCAAATAGCAAGTGGAGAGAAACTCGCAAATAGAGAGTTTGGAGACCGAGAAGCGGAGAGAGAGAGTTTGGAGACCGAGAAGTGGTTGAGAGAGGGAACTCTGACAGAGAGAGTTTGGAGAGTAGGTTGCGGAGAGTGAGAGAGTGGAGACTTGGCGGGCAGAGCCAGAGTGCCGTGTGCAAAAGGGAAATAACGGAACTGCACCGGACTTTGGTCTCTGCCGGGAACTTTGGACCGCGAGGACAAGTGCCACATCTTGGCAGCGGAGCGGCACACAGGCGTGCCACATGCACCACGAGAACCGGCGGGATGGCAGCAACACGCAGAACTACAATCGGAGGCCGTGCGTGAAGGACAAGTGGGTCGAACAGGAACCACGGACTTTGGACCTGGAGTGGAGAGATGCCGCGATCAGAGCGCAAGAGGGAAATAACGATTCCCGGAGGCCCTATATAAAGCCGCCGGGCGCTGGCAGCTGGATCAATCGATCAAGAGTGTGGATCAAGATCAGTCGATCAAGATCAGTCAATCTATAAAGATCAGTCAAGATATCAAAGTGAGCAAGTCAGCCAGTACAGTGAACTACAAGTGAACAACAACAAGTCGAGTCGCCGGAAGCAACGCCGTGGGAGCCTACAAGGAACAAGATCGCTACGTCGAGACGTTCGGGATTAGATCACCAGGAATCTCCGAATTGAGACACAGGTAGCTGAGGTCCAGAGGTCCAGTCACACGGCTAGGTCAAGGCGATCCGTTTTCATTCCTATCTCAACTAAATCCTCGCATCTCGCCTGGAAAGTCGATCAGAGTTGAGCGGTGTAAACCTGCGACAAGAAATCGTGCACTCGGGGAGAAACCTTTCTAGACCCAGTGTGCCTGCCTAAGCAGGTCCTGGCGCGATCAGCCAGAAGGGAGATCGGTCGATCGTTTGCGGTCTCGAGTGGAGAACTCCAGAAGAGCCCAACGGTTGAGTCGTGTAGTCCCGGATCGGCGTACGACCAAGACCCGAGTACCAGAAGCCACGCTACGTCAAGCCACGCTACGTCAAGCCACGCCACGTCAAGCCACCCACCACGACAGATCGAGCTACGAGGAAACATCACGGACGATAAGCCAAAAGGTGAGGCTAGGGCGGAACGTTCGTTTGCACTAGGCGTAGAAGCGAAGTGAAGCGCTCGGCAGTATCCCTGCGTAACTTGGACTGCCAGCGCGATCTGAGTGGAACACTAGTGGGACCATCCGGGACAGAGCAAGGGACAGTCGGTGGTGTATCAAAAGGCGACATTCCTGGAGAGCGCGGCCTCTGTTCACCCTAGTCTGAGAACGGTGACGCTTCCCAAAACCCGCGCAGCTGATCTCCTGGCGAGTCCAAGGCGCTACGAGTAGTGATCGATTCCACGCAGCAGAGCATCTTCAGGGAGCTCCAAGGATCGTCGAGGGAGCTACAGAACCAGAGCGCCAAATCGACGAGGAGAGCACCGAGTCATCAAGGCGACTAGGAGTCATCGACGGCCACCAGTGGCAATTCCAAGGCCAGCCGACCCTACAAGAACACTGTACTGCCACCCCGCAATAAACCCACTAAGAACCCGTGAATTCTGTGCTTTCTCACTGATCTACTGTGTATCAGGATTACCAAAGTTATTTCTTTTATTTAATTTCTTTGTTCACAATACTTCTTACGCCGATCTCTCAATTAGAACTGACTCGTTGCTCACAGGCAACTTAATTTCAACCCCTGTTTCAGGCTCTCTTTGAGAGAGGAGATCCGCTCTCACGATATCGATTAGTGTGACCAGAGTAGGTTAATGCCATCTGCCCCGTTCATATAAACTTATGTATAACAATATTAATATTACAAATAGATCTAGCATTTACATAATGTACAATATTACACCTAGCCTGTTACAACTGGGCGGTCACGTTTATATAAATTTGGTGGGACGAACACACAACCTTACTGAGCTAGCCGCACGAATCTCGAAGCGAGCAGACCTATAAAATCAGTTCGTTACAATACCACACAGAGCAGGCAACGAGGATGTCGCAACGTGGAAGATGTGCGTCTCTAAAGCTCTAAGGGGAACGGTGCTAAAAGAGAACCACGACTCACTTTCAGCGGGTACGTTGGAAGCCGAAGGACGATTGCCCGTCTGGCAGCACGATATTACTGGCCAGTGTGACGCATCGTTTCACGAGGCACACATTTTAATTTTTATTTCATTTAATTTCCTAACTTATTGTTTAAGCTTATCCATATATCTATCCATGAAGTATTTGGTTATTAGGTTTAAGAGAAATCCATGAAGCGTTCTCCGTTACTAATATTAAATTTAAACCTAAGCGCGTCCTAAACAACGTTGCCATTTAAACGGCGTTACCTGATCAACACGCTGCCAGTTTGACCCGTTTCCAGATCGCAAGACATCGCCAGATTGACTATCGATGGTCAGCCCCGCTCGATATTTCGACGAGTGGCAACGAAACCATGAGTTTTATTTTTTGTATTCCTTTATTAACAACAATGACATCGCACGGTACCGCCGCAAGGCATTGCTTCGCGCGAAAATTGGCCACCTAAACCGCTGCTCCTCTCCTTTCCCTCTCCATTGATCGCAGCGTCCGCAAAACGCTTGCTGTGAATGCTGCTGCTGCCTCCCACGTCCTTTGGTTCCCTATCATCAGGGGAACGAGGGTTTCAGGTAGGACTCTTGCCCCGGCTATCTCCTCCAGCACTTGGCGCTCGTGATTGAACCGGTGGCACTCAAACAGGACGTGCTGAGCGTCCTCCACAATCCCGCTACCGCACTCTGGGCAACCATCCTCCGCCTGGTGTCCGTACTGCTTTAGATAGCTCCGGAAGCAGCCGTACCCGCTTAGCGCCTGCGTTAGGTAGTAGTCCACCTGGCCATGCCTGCGGTTTACCCACGCCCCGATGCAAGGAATGAGCTTGTGGGTCCACCGTCCTTTGCTCGAGGTATCCCATGCTTTCTGCCAGTTGCTGACGCTCTGCATTCTGGAGCGGGTCCTGGCCTCGGCTTTGGCCCTCGGATCTTCCTGGGTGAGACTCAAGGTGGTGCGGATGTCCTTGGATTCCCGTACCAGTTCTCCCAGCGGGACTTGGCCAGCGATGACTAGAACCGCATCGTCAGAGATGGTTCTAAAGGCGCACGATATTCTGATAGAGCACAGATGACATGTCGAGTTGACCTCTCGCATGTAGCTATCCTTAGCCGTGGCTTCCGCCCACACCGGTGCAGCGTACAGTAATTGTGACTTGACCACGTTCGCGGAACGACAGGCGTGTGTCTAGCATCACTCCCAGATACTTCAGGGCACGATGAGACCGAATTGTGGTCCCGCCGACCAGGATCTCCGCCGTCTCGACCACTTTCCTGCTCGAGATTAGAACAGCCTCTGTCTTCTGTGCTGCCAGTTCCAAGCCCGCCACGGAAAGCCACGCCTCCACCGCCTCACTTATACTAGGCACCTTCTTGGAGACCACTACAAGCGCCACGTCATCGGCGAAGCCGACTATGCTGGTGTTGCTTGGCATTGGGAGCTTGAGGACACCGTCGTACATGGTGTTCCACAGCAAAGGACCGAGCACCGAACCCTGTGGAACTCCGGCAGTGACCTCGTAGATCCTTGGTCCGGATGAGGTGTCGACGGACAGCTGCCTTTTGCTGATGTAGCTGTGGACCACGTTCAGCAAGTACCCTGGGATGTTGAGGGACCTTAGTGACTCCAGCGTCCTTCCCCAATCCGCCGTGTTGAACGCATTCCGGATGTCGAGGGTCACTACAAGGCAATACTCCTTCGTCCCTCCCTTCCATCTGTGCCTGCGATGGCTTCAGCCGCAATCCTGGTTACTTTTCCGATCGCATCCAGGGTTGATCTTCCTTTTCGGAACCCATATTGGCTGGGAGAAAGTCCTCCTGCGCTCTCAAGGGCGGCGTTCAGCCTTGCTGCTATGACCCTCTCGAAGACCTTCCCGATGGTGTCCAACAGACAGATGGGCCTGTACGAAGAGGGTTCTCCCGCTGGCTTGCCCGGCTTCGAGAGTAGCAGAAGTTTTTAGCGCTTCCACTGGTCGGTAAAAGTCCCTTCCACTAATCTGTGCAGCGGGGAATGGAGTGCCTACGTCCCGCTGGAAAAAGCGCTTGTACGATGGCTTCTAGGGCCGACGGGTCTGATGGCGATCTATTGCCTGCACTCATACGCTTCACAACCATCTTGTACGCTCTTCCCCAAGGGTCGTTCTCGAGTTCGCAGAGCTTCCAGTAGCATTCCCTCGTGCTGTCCCTAATCGATAGCTTAAGTGCCTTCTTTGCAGCCTTGTACGTTTTGTTGAGGGAGTCCAGGTTCGGTGTGCCCCTGGCGCGCTGGACCAACCCCCTAGCTCGATGGCAGGTCCTCCGCAGACTCGCGATTTCCTCCGTCCACCAGTACACAGGCGAATGGTGCATACGGAATGTCCTTCGCTGGTCCATGCTTTGGTCGCAGGCTTCCTCTAGACGAGCTGCCAGCTTGCTTGCTGCCTCGTCTGCAGTGTTCCCCTCGGAGACCGACAATCCTTCCAGCGCTCTGGCAAAGGCTTGGGTCATAAACGTGTCCTGTCGGTAGGCCTTCCTGTGTGCAGTCGGCGGCAATCTGTTGCTTAAAGGTTTGCTGGGAGCCCTCGTTCAGCAGGACAACATCGAGAGAGGCCACGGTGTCTGTGACAGCGCGTCCCCTGGCGTTTGGCAAGATGGGCAACCCCACTCTTCGGCCCAGGCATTAAAGTCCCCTCCAACCACCACTTTGGTTTTCCCTCGGAGGTCGCTGCAGAGGTCGTCCATGACCCGTTCGAAGTCCTTCTCGGAAACGCTTGGGGCTAAGTAGCAGCTGTACACCCAGAGGTCTCCAATTTTTGCACGGACGAACCCATTGTCCGCCCTGATGTTGGTCATCTCGAGCCCGTCTCCGCCGCAAAGCCATAGGGCTGCTTTGCCATTTATATCCGCGGCCCATCGTTGATCGTTTCCGACCTTGTAAGGTTCGCTCAAAATTGCCACCTCTACGCCCAGCTCTCGATCGGTCTACATGAGCAGATCCTAAGCCGCCCTGCAGTGATTCATGTTTAGCTGAATCAATTGCATGGGGTCGATGTTGAGCTAGCACCACTGCATCTGGAGGGGCATTTTTTGCTGCCTGTCTGGTGCGTCGTGTCCTGTTTGCCCGCTGCGGCGCAGGTGAGGCACCGCGCCAAGCTCCAGACACTTGAAACACCGCGGCGGCCCGCCCAACTCCCGGATCCGGCATAAGGACCAGCCGATCCTGATCTGCCTGTGGCTCGTGACCGTTTTTCCTTGGGGAACCGGCAGGCTGAACACGGCCGTCTGTGTCCCAGAAAAGCTAGGGCGGATACTGCGAACCTTCACCTTTCTCGCATCTATTCCATACTGCTTAGCGGTTGCAGCTGAAAGCTCCGGCTCCCTCACCAGCGCGTCGAGACCTCTGACTGCGAAGACCGTCACCTTGGAATCCTCAGTTATAGCGCGGACCTCGGCGTTGCTAACAAGGACTTGCACTATGTTTTCCCTCATTTTGTCTGCCCTTTTCTCACTTGCTTTGGCCACTTCTACGAGGAGAGTGCCATTTGCCGTGCGCCGGACCTTGTTCACGCAGCTGCCGAAGTCTGAGAGCTGGTTATCATCCCTTCTAGTGACCATCGCCAAAATTTCGCTGTAAGTTTTTCCTTCCGCTTGGACAATTACGGCTTCCGGGCGCTCACGCTTGGTTCCTCCACGGGTAGATTTCCACATTTGTGGCTGCCACCTGGAGTATTTTCGTTTTTCGAAGACATTCCTTTAAAGTGTGCATTTTGGCCCAATGCGGGGCTGCATTTTATACCTGCTGCCAGGTGTGTTAGCTGCTGGCCACTGTGGCTCAGACGCAGACCACGCAGCTGCCCAATATGGGACAGACGCTACTTGTGTTTTTTCCAGACCGGGTACGTTTGGGGACGTCCATCGCCGGCCGAAGATTTCCCTCCGACGTATTGATGATAGAGGATATACCGCCCCGACTTGGTCGCCAGAGCCCCGTTTTGGGTGTACCGCCTGGGCGGTAAGGATGGCGGTCAGTCAGTTCCATGACCTTTACCACCCGTTGGTCCCCCGTGCGTACCTCGACGGTGAAAAACGCCAAAATTCGTCCTCTTTGCCAAGGATCGCGAGCAGCAGCCCGGAAAAGTGTGCTGCGGTTATTGGCGCGATCCACAAGTGAAGCAATCAGCTTCTGGCAGGCAGCGATGGTAGCCGCCAAAGGGGGCGCTGTAGTGAAAAGCTCCGTGTGTGCAGAGCTGCCAGACTCCTGTGAGTCGCCCGTTGACCAACACTGGTCGCAGCTGATTTCCGCGATCAGCTGACGTGACCCGCGGAATTTTGTGGGAGCATCCACATTTGCTGCACAAAGAGAGTTGGGACACAAAGAGACAGTGTAAGAGAAAGTTCGTTGCACAGAATGAAGCAAGTCTAAAGCAAGTTTAAAAGCAAGTCTCCTATAGATTACAAATCTTGTAAGGATCTCTGGCACGACTGAGACTCACCCCGGCCAGAGAACTTCGTTACAAATGGCGCCCGAACAGGGTATAATCCTAGGAAAATACCACCTTGTAGAGCAGGGTAAAAATTTTGGAAAAAAATGAGGTAAAATATGGTTTCGGTGCACCGAAAATCGGCGGAAAAGAAAAAAAATCTCGATAAGTGCCCAGTACCACGTGGCCAGGGACGCCATAAAACGCAAATCGTGATGCAGAGTGACGCGACCGAAAGGAACGCAGGCAGCCCACGACCTAACGTCGCAGTACCGACAAGTAACGCGAGCGAGTGAAAAAGTTAAAATACCAGAATACCAGAAGACAAAAATAAATTCGCCACCACAACAAAACAAACAAGCAATACAAAGATTATAATAAAACTACCGAAAAAAAAACATAAGCACACAGGCGACGAGATGCCAGTCACGGAAGGAGAAAATGCCCAAGCGCAGAACAAAGGAGCAGCAAATGATCCTGGTGAGTCTGTTCCAATTAGACTTAAGAATCCTGGGGTGGGAACAACTTGGATATATTCCCGTCGCAAGGAGGAATTATTAGCATTTGCCGGAGAGTTTGGGTTTCAGTCAGTGGGCCGCGTCGAGGACCTACAGAAAAACTTCGCCACCTTCATCAAGCATTCAGAGCTACCCGAGGCAATCTGGGGAAAACTTAAGTCATTGGAAATGCATTTCGCGTCGCGCGCTCCAAGCCCAAACCTGGGCGAGGATAAAGACAATACCACCGAAGATAAGGCCTCCGTTGCGAGTGCAATGGGTAATAGGAATATGCACTCCCTGCTTGTCCCCGGTAGTTCAGGCATTACCATAAACGCACCGCCGACTCAAGGAGCCCCAGGAATCGATTTCTCTAGAGGTTTTACAAGCACCCCGGAGACAATTCGCAAGTGGGGACTTCAGTTTGATGGCCGATCAGACCCTTTAACCTTCATCGAGCAGGTTGAGAGTCGCGCAGTGTCCTAGGGCATAGAATTACGGACACTCCCTCGAGCAATGACAGAACTTTTGACCGACCGGGCGGATAAATGGTTCCAGACCTGCCGATTACAAGGGGCAGACTGGACAACCTTCCGAAAGGAATTTTTAGAATTCTTTTTACCTCCGCGATACCTTCAACGACTCGACGATAGAATTAGGGGGCGAGACCAGCAGGACGGAGAAAGTTGGATCTCCGCGTTTTCATGAGACATGCGGGTTACACGGAGAAACAGGAGCTCGACAGGCTCTACAAGAACGACGCACCGGAGTACCAGATGTACATACGCCGCCACTAGTTTGAAACTATCGGAGAACTGACCTAACTTGCCACGGAACTCGAAACCGTTAAGCAACGTAGCGTAAGACGAGAGAATTCCCGCAAACTCCAAGTCCCAACCTCTCGCGCTTCACCTGTGGTATCCCAGGAGAACTTTTGGAACTCCCGGGCCCCTCCAAGTCGCAAAGAATTGACGTGAGAAACGCCTGCGGCAACTGCGGGGAACAAGGACATTTTAGCCGCGAGTGTAGGAATAGCCGAAGATATTTCTGTTGGGATTGTGGACGACAAGGAGTTCGTACAATCGATTGCTGTCGAAAAACGCAGCCGGGAAACGGACCAAGTCCTCGCGTTGTGCGGAACACGACGGGGACCGACGAGACAGGAAACACCCTGTAAACGCACCACTCAGAGTCGAAGGCGGGAAGATAGTGGCCACTGTAGGAATTGGAGGACAGACTAGGCTGGCCATAATAGACACCGGGGCGTCACGCAGTTTAGTAAGTCAGGAATTTGCAGATGCAGTCGGCGAACGACATCAATTCAAAGAAATGCGAACCCAGATAAGTCTTGCCGATAATTCAATGATTGAGGTATCGAAGATTTTTATAGCCAGGATCACACTCGTGCATGACCTTCTCGAAGTACCGCTGCTCGTCATGCCATTCATGCTGGAACCTCTGATTTTAGGATTAGAATTTCTATGTAGTATCGGCTGTGGGACGGCAAAGCTGCGACTTCCATCGAGACTCAACCCAGTGGAATTACGAAGCATGAACCATCCGAACCACCAGGACCCGCAAGAACAGAGGAGCCCCAGCAACACAGAGCTAAGCAAGTACAAGAAGAAACTACGTTGAGCGCCCGGACTCAACCAACACGAATCACGGAGGCAGAACAGCCGCAGAAACCAGACGCGCAGCAGGTCGCGGAACCGAGCGACAGGATGACAGGCGTATCGATTATCGCTTAACATACAATCACCATGCGAGATGACAAGCCATGTAAGCAAAGGTACTTTCCCAAGAACCCTGCCATGCAGGCAATCATTAATCAACAGGTGGATGCACTACTTGAGCAAGGGTGTATAAAACCTTCTCGCAGCCCGCACAGCGCCCCGTTGGTGCTGGTGCGGAAAAAGACTGGGAAGTGGCGCATGTGCGTAGACTACCGCCAGCTCAATGCCCGATCGATTCCCGACGCATACCCCTTGCCTAGGATTAACCACATTCTCGAGAGACTTGGAAACGCGACATTCATATCTGCGTTAGATTTAACCTATGGGTATTGGCACTACCTACCTATGGCACTTAACAGCCGGGAAAGCACCGCTTTTACAGTCCCAGGGCGGGGAGTTTATCAGTGGCGAGTCATGCCTTTTGGCTTAAACTCCGCGCCCGCTACATTTCAGCGTGCCCTAGGCAGCGTGATTAGCCCGGACACGGAGCCGTACGCTTTATACTATTTAGACGACATAATCGTCATCGGTGCTAGTCTAGAAGATCACATGACTAATCTCTGCCAGGTCTTCGAACGACACCGGGAAGCCAAGGTTGATACGCAAACCAAGAAAACTACTCTTTCTTTCAGCAAAAACTAACGTATCTAGGACATGTCATTAGTAATCAAGGCATTCACACAGACCCAGAGAAGGTCGCCGCCGTACGAAATCCAAACCCGCCGGAAAACATCCGGGCACTTCGCCGTTGTTTAGGGATGGCCTCCTGGTACCGGAGATTTTTCCCCAACTTTGCATCAGTGGTTCAACCAATGACCAACCTACTCAGAAAGAACCAGAAGTGGACCTGGGGAGAGGAACAGAATGTTGCGTTTGACCAGCTCAAAGAACTTCTGACAGATGCACCCGTGTTAGCATGCCCGGACTACACTGAGAAGATGACGCTTCAAGCCGACGCTAGTAACTACGGGCTTGACGGAGTTTTGACCCAGACAATCAACGGCCAGGATCGCCCAACGCCCACGTGAGCCGCAAACTAGACGCAGCCGAGCAGCTACTCACCTATGGAAAAGGAATGCTTGGCGATCGTCTGGGGAATTCGGATGCTGAGGTGTTACCTCGAAGTCTATCGTTTCAACGTCATCACAGATCACTAAGCGCTTAATTGGATGGACAATATATAGAAAAACCCACGGGAAGAATAGCCAGATGGGCGTTAGAGCTCTAACAATACCAATACGACGTCCATTATCGCCGAGAGAAATACAATGTTGTTCCCGACGCTCTGTCTCGACAGCCTTTAGAGAGACTCCAGCGGATCGCGACAGACAGTCATCAGTGCAAGTGGATTCAACGTAATCTACAGGAGATCAAGGATAACCCCCAAAAGGTTCCCAATTACGTCGTAGAGAACGGGGAATTGTACCGGCACTTAGGACATCGCCCCGACGATCAGGACTACTATGTGTGCCAGGCGAGCATCATCAACGGATCTTACAGGAATGCCACGACGCGCCTACAGCAGGCCATTTAGGGGTACGGAAGACCATTCTCCGTATCTCTCATAAATATTACTGACCGGGTATGTTCCGCGATGTCGGGTTATATGTACGAAAATGTATCTTGTGCCAAAAGTTCAAAGTAGACCAACGAAGGCAAGCCGGCATGATACTCACGAGGCAGATCGAGGAACCATTCGCGGTACTGTGCGCAGACTTCGTAGGCCCGCTGCCCCGCTCCAAACAAGGAAACATTATCCGGCCTGTTCCAGTTTTCACTCGGAAGTGAATTTGTTAAGATTATCGGATTTCCCTTTAACAGAACTAAATTTCCCTCATTTGTTAGGGACATTTTATAAAATTTCCCTTTGGTCCCTTTGCAGATTTGCAAGGTTCCCGACAGAATAGTATTGAAAATCAGTGTGGGAAAGCAGCTGACTTGATACATTTTTTTATAAACAATTCAGGAGTTAGTCAATAAAAATGATCTTACACGTTTTGGCAAACAACGAATTGAGAAGGAGACAGTTGTTAGGCACAATCCGCAACAGACTGCACTTAAGGAACAATTGTGATATTTTTAACCTTCCCGATCGGCAGTGAGATAGCATTAATTAATAATTGCAAACAAATTTGTTTATTCGTTAAACTTTGTGTCAGGTCAGTTGTTTTTGTAGCACTTTTGTATTCAAATAGTGTTGCAAACTGCTAGAGCATACAGAGATGCCAAAGTCGAAAAACAAAGTCCCTATAAAATGTCCCCATTCAAATTTCACATGAAATAATGTGGTATTCCAAGCCAAAACACTTACTTCGTTAATTAGGATAAATTATCTTTCTTATAAAAGAACCATGAACCTTATCGGATATGTTTAGAATAAGTCCCAACAAAATAGTTACTTATTTCCATAACGTGACAACTCTAGGCCATTTTTACCAAATCCGAGCGGAATTTAGAACAAGGGCGGCGGATTTTCATTAATTGTAAAGACTAGAATTTATCGGGTTTTGAGGTGCAACCACAAAATAATTCCTAATAAGTCAAATCTGCATTTAATTCAAATTCCGATGATGCAATTGTGAACATAAAACATCAAGGAATTTGATAAGAATAGCATTGGCATATAAAGATAACGCGAAGTATTTTAAAAAAAATAAATAAATTCTCATGCTGCCGGATTTAAATCCGCCTGTCAAATGCTTGTCGGGAAGTTTTGTGTGAATTTTTCAGAAGTTAACAGAGTAACAACAGAGGGAAATTCGAATCCGACCAGTTCTTTCGGAAGTGAGTCCTGGAACATGTCTGAGAAATTGGATTCCGTACGAATCTTTAGGAAGTGAAAACTAGAACGGGGCCGTATGTTGCTGGTTTTCTTCGATTCGTTCACGAAATGGATCGAACTGATACCACTGCGAAAAGCAACCTCAACAACACTAATCCGAGCTTTTCGTGAACGTGTGCTCAGTCACTTCGGGGCGCCAAAGAAAATGGTGTGCGATAATGGCACCCAATTCACTAGCAAAGCGTTCCGAACCTTTCTAGCAGATACTGGCGTAGAACTCCAGTGTACAGCACCTTACTGCCCGCGTGAAAACCTAACCGAAAGGGCGAACCGAACTATTAAGACAATGTTCTCGCAGTATCTAGGTGACCAACAGAACACATGGGACACCCTCCTTCCAGAACTCACACTTGCGTTGAACTCTAGTGTTTCCGACTCGACGGGATATAGCCCGGCATTACTGCTACAAGGCAGAGAACCGCGGTTACCTAAAGCTTGGTACGACCAAGTCACCCCGGGAACGGGAACCGACAGCTACGGAGAAAGCTGAGCACCTTAGAGAGATATACCGTATCGTCCAGGGGAACATACAGAGAGCCAGTAAAGATCAGGGTCGCCAATACAATCTTCCGCGCAGGGAGTGGCGTCCGGCCATGGGTTTCTTGGTGTTGGTGCGGCAACACCACCTCTCAAAGGCGTCCGAAGGCTTTGTGGCTAAGCTAGCACCCCAGTTTGATGGACCATTTAAAGTTGTGGCCTTCACCTCTCCCAATATCGTGCGGTTACGCCTCCCTGGCAAACGAAAGGGGCGATTAGCCAATATCGCAGGTTTAAAGCTTTCCATTCTCCATCCTCCCCAGGAAACAGCGAATTCGAAGACGATGACCACGAAGACGCAAGAAACCCGGGCATTCCAGTTCCAGCCGAAGCAGATGGGACGACGGCGCCAAGTATCAACGAGGAGTGATTATAAGCATAAACCAACAAAACTTTGTAAACAACCATTGTTAGCATATAAGCTCTGATTCACTGATAGGAGATTTGTAAACTGCCTCCCGACTCATAAAATTACTTCTTATATACCTAGATCTCTATACATATCCTAAGTTAAATAAGCCCTAATTATAAATGTCCTGCAGGAAACCACCATGGAACAAGAGATTGTTAATCATTGCAGCGATAGCGACAGCGACGCGACTCTGCTACGAGCTCCGTCACCAAAGGCCGCCCCGCCCCGAGATCCACGCTTGCGCCCTGTAACGGGTTACCCGCGCCGAACACAGGCGAATGCACTGCCGGCCAGTGAATCGGACGAAGCCCTAGACGACCTGCCAGCCCACGCTACGCCACATCCCCAGAAAAATCCCTGGAGGATGACAGCGACAACGAAGACGACGAGAGCACCGGAAGCTATAGGCGTCCGGCCAGCCCACGCTATGCATCATCCCCGGAAGGATACGTGGAGGATGACAGCGACGGTACCCAGTCTGACGACGAGGGGGCCACTGGCGGCCACGACGGCAGGACCGGCCACGAAGCCGCTCCGCATTTAATCTTCAAGAGCACCGAGAGACACGTTGTCCGCCACAGCTGCTTCAGGTGCAGTATTCCTCATGCTGGATACGGATGCCTTTCCAGCCAACCGAGGACCCGATCATCGAGTTCCCAACCTCGCCAGAACCTTACCCTGCTCTCATGGGTCTAGATACCAGCGATGACGAGGCAGCTATCGACCTGACAAACCCACTGGACGTCACCTATAGCGCTGCGTTGCCCATCCGCGTCAGTCAGAGCGCGCATACTACGCTCCTCCATCGCCCTAGACCTGGCGCTCTCTTCGAAGGGCACTCATGCCGCGTTGTCCACCGCTGAAGCATCAGCCATCCGCGTCAGTCAGAGCGCGCATACTCCGCTCCTGACATCGCCCTAGACCTGGCGCTCTGTTCAAAGGGCACTCATGCCGCGCCCACCGCTGGAACGTCAGCCATCAGCCAGCCACGTCAGTCAGAGTACGCCTACTCCGTTCCTGACGCCGCCATCGGCCTGACTCACGCAGCTTCCAACACCACACTTCACGCTGGAGTACAAGCCATACCAGCTGCTATAAGAATGATTTGGTCGGAGGCGACATACCCCGATTACGACGCCGTACGCTATCTGGGCCAAAACGGATCGTCGGACACGGCTAGCGGAAAGTGCCTGGACTGGTCGTCACAATCAAGTGACTCAGAATACGACCATGGGGCTATATATAACGTAGTCGCAGGAGGAAGCGGGCCAACCCATCTCGACGGGAAAAGGCGGTAAGCGCCTTAGAAGAGACTCATCCAGGCCAGATCTCGACAACGCTACCGACTTCAATGCATCGAGGGGATCCTTTTCGACCCCCGAAGTAGGAAGGGGGTGTGACGCATCGTTTCATTCGTTAGATAAGCGTCTTAAATGGGGCTTAAACAACCAAGAGAAAACCAAGAAAGCGACCATTGCACTTTACTCTTGTAAAAAAGCAATCGGGCTAAGATGGGGTATGTCCCCTAAAATCGTCAATTGGATATACACAGCGGTAGTCAAGCCAATCCTACTATATGGAGTGGCTCTGTGGTGGACCGCTCTACACAAACAATGTATCTTAACTCCCCTCAACAAAGTACAGCGCATGGCGGCTTTGTGTATTAGTGGAGCCCTTCGAACTACCCCAAACGAAGCGCTGAATGCGATCTTGAACCTCCAGAGCCTGGACTTAGCAGGCATGGAAAGGGCGAAATCGGCAGCCATTCGACTAAGGGATACGGGGCAATAGAAATCCCAACTGTATGGTCACGCTAAGATTCTTCAGCATGACAATTTGATCCCGCCAAAAACGGATCTATGTAAAACCCGTGAATACAGTCACACGCCCTTCGAAGCTCTGATCCCAGGCAGGGAAGCATGGGATCGGGGCCGACCGGGCTCAATAGACGCAATCTGTTTATATACAGACGGCTCCAAACTCGACGGACACGTAGGTGGAGGCATATACTCCGAGCAATTAGAGATCAGGCAGTCATTCAGACTTCCTGACCACTGCAGTGTCTTCCAAGCGGAAGTGTATGCTATAATGGAAGCACTCGTCTGTTTAAGGGGCTTAAACACTCAAAACAGACACATAAACATATATAGTGATAGCCAAGCGGCTATTAAATCAATCTACTCGACGAATACAAACTCCCGAACAATAGCAGACTGTCGCAAATCTCTTCACGAGATGGCTAGTCAGTTTACTGTCAGCCTTATATGGGTTCCGGGTCACCGGGATATCGTAGGCAACTGTATAGCAGACGAGCTAGCCAGGCAAGGCACCACTATACCTCTCCTTCCAGGAAAGGAGAATGTTGGCATGCCTATGGCTACCTGTAAGCTAATTAATAAAAACCATTTCTGCAAATTAGCCAACACCAATTGGCAAAACACACCGCAGTGCCGAATCTCTCACCAGACATGGCCTGCAATAAACAATAAGAAAACATCAGACCTACTTAATTTCAGCCGCACTGAGTGCGGCATGCTAATTCGAGTACTCACAGGCCACTGGCTCGTTGGCGCACACGCCGGCAGGCTAAAAGCCCCAAAAAATGATTTTTGTAGAAGCTGAAGGGATGAGGAAGAAGAGGAAACGGTGGAACACCTACTCTGTTCATGCCCAGCCCTATGCAGGCTTAGACTGAAACACTTAGGATATCCTTTCATAAATGACCTGACCGAAATATCGCAGATTAATCCGAAGAGTCTAAGCTCTTTTATTAAATCCTCCGGATGGGGGACTTGCTGATCGACCAAACTACAGGCTGACTTTTAACGGATAGGGGACCCAAAAAATAGAGATCATACGGTATCATAATGGACCCACAGAGGTCTAAGTGTGCCAGGCTATAATCTGGCAGCCGTCCTAACCTAACCTAACCTAAGCTTATCCTTATATCTACCCATGAAGTATTTGGTTATTAGGTTTAAGAGAAATCCATGAAGCGTTATCCGTTACTAATATTAAATTTAAACCTAAGCGCGCCCTAAACATTGTTGCCATTTAAACGGCGTTACCTGATCAACACGCTGCCAGTTTGACCCGTTGCAAGATCGCAAGACATCGCCAGATCGCTACGCGATCAAACCGCCAGGTGGCCAGATTGACTATCGATAGTCAGCCCCGCTCGATATTTCAACGAGTGGCAACGAAACCATGAGTCGATGACCGACATTGCTCGATACTTCGACGGGTGGCAAGCCAATACGAGTTGATGTCCAGGATCAATCGAAATCATTCGCTCTCTTGGTTCCGGACCGCTGAAGGGAGCAGACGTGTGCTCCGCAAACTGGGTAAAATAATAACTTGTGAATCATCGCGCGCGGCTTAGATAATAAGAACTCGGTGCAGCAGTAGGGAAATAAAACAGGAAAAGAAAATAAAGTGCAACTTCAGTATTAAAACCCACAGAACGTGCGTGTATTCGATAACAGTGTAGTTCTTTGAAAAATAACCCTAATCTTTCCTGAACCCGTAGTTAGTGGTCATTCAGGCGTGGCTACGTTAATACCTGGTGCTCCCAGAGAACGCCGGCGTGCCCCTGTTGGAAACCCATCCCCCCTTTTCTCTCCCATTCAGGCGTGGCTACCGTAATACCTGGTACTCCCAGAGAACGCAAGCGTGCCCCTGTTGGTAACCCATCCCCCCTTTTCTCTCCCATTCCGGCGTGGCTGCGGTAATACCTGGTACTCCCAGAGAACGCCGGCGTGCCCCCTGTTGAAAACACATCCCCCTCTTTTCTTTCCCCTTCAGGCGTGGCTCCGGTAATACCTGGTACCCCCAGAGCACGCCGGATCCTTGCCAGATATAGACGTCACATAATCATGAGTCGCACAAGCAAGCGGGAGCACCCCACGTGTTTTCCCCCCCTTTCTCCTCTGGCTAGCCAGAGCAAGTCTCCTATAGATTACAAATTTCTTGTAAGGATCTCTGGCACGACTGAGATTCACCCCGGCCAGAGAACTTCGTTACCAGGTATGCACAGAGATGCCCGAGCCCATGTGAGAAAATGCGAGATATGCATGAGATTCAAGCCGAATCAAATGCAAGCGGCTGGCAAAATGCTAACGCAGGTGCCAGAGGAACCATGGGCAACGGTATGTGCGGACTTCGTCGGACCCCTGCCGCGTTCAAAGCACGGCAACCAATTGCTGCTAGTACTGATAGACCGGTTCTCCAAGTGTACTGAGTAAGTACCACTGCACTGCGCGACGGCCGAATCACTAAAGAAAGCTTTCAGAGAACGAATAATCGCAAGGTATGGGGTCCCGAAGGCGGTCATAACGGACAACGGAGTACAATTTGCCAGCCGAATCTTCAAGAGTTTCCTAGCCGATATGGGTATCAAACAACAGTTCACAGCTCCATACACCCCGCAAGAGAGCCCGACCGAGCGAGCGAATAGGACTGTAAAAACAATGATTGCGCAGTTCGCCGGGCAGGACCAGAGAAATTAAGACGAGAAATGGCCGGAAATCATGCTTGCAGTAAACAGAGATACGTTACCATACCATACATGTAAGCGAGCTCAAACAGCAACAAACACAGGACACAAGCGAGCAACGGCATCAGGCAGACACAACTGAGGGACAACAACATTGAAACTCCAAGGATACTACAGAACTCCAAGGATTCTACGAAACTCCAAGGATTCTACGAAACTCCAAGGATTCTACGAAACTGCAAGGATTCTACGAAACTCCAAGGATACTACAAAACTCCAAGGAACTCGAGACAAAGAAAACTCCAGGGAACTGCCGGGGAAACTCCAAGGAAACACAGAATACACAAGGACACACAGTATTGGCATGGAAAGACACGGCAAAGCTTCTCTATTTCCCCGAAAAAAGGGGGGGGGACGGTGCAGCTTCATGGCTATACCGAAACCGGCTGGAAAATCAAGGCAGAGCACACTAAAGGCACCAACACTCAACAAAAGAAAACCCTGAAACAAAAAAAAAGGAACCCGATATGTATGCCGGTCGGCCAAACTGGCAACTCACCACAACCAAAGTGGTAAACAAATTTATGTGCTGACAGAATGCGGCAATATAGTTCCGCCGCAGTCGAACATGTCAGGGGCAGTGACCCCAAACCCAAGGGCAAGGAACGGCATAGTTCAAATGCATCAGGAAGGGCAAAAAATTTTAAAAACACAAAACAAACACCGAAACTTGCACTTACAAAAACAATTGTGCAAGCTCACCATGAGCTAGGGACGGGGGCGGCTCGATAAGGCGGTCGATTGGCCCTGGACGATAGTGCGATCGATGGGCACACGAAAATGGAAGTATCATGGTGAATATCGCTGCGATCAGGTGGCAACGCCACACCTGCAATATCGATAGCTGATGGTATCAATAGGTGATAAATATCGGTTCCAAGTGAAACCAGATCGGAGATCGTCGCGGGAAATTCAAACTGCGGGCCCGCTGGCATATAGATAGCCGATGGTTATCGATGCCCAGTGTGGCCAGATAAAGGATCGGCGCGGGAAGTACAAAATTGCTGCAGAGATGCCGACCTGCGCCGCAGAAACTCTTGGAGTTGAAAGCGTCAAGGGAGCGTCGAGGGAGCAACGATGGAGCAACGAGGGAGCGCCGAGGGAATCAATAAGATAATCGCAAGGACTCAATGGCTAGGATACACTAGAAAACGCCAGAGGGTAGAAACGAGTTCTTTTAAAGTTTCCCGAAGTAAGGGGGGAATGTGAGGAGTTGAATAACTCCCCACAAATTCCTGCAACAGTGGATGGCCGGCCGTTTACCATTTACGCGGCAAGATTAGCGTAGTAGCGGTGCGGCAAAGAGCAAATGGAAAGGAACTAGCAAATAGAGAGTTTGGAGACCGAGAAGTGGAGAGAGAAAGAGTGGAGACTTCAAGGTTGAGAGAGGGAACTGTGACAAAGAGAGTTTGGAGAGTTGGTTGCGGAGAGCGGAGACTTTGCGGGTAGAGCCAGAGTGCCGTGTGCAAAAGGGAAATAACGGAACTGCACCGGACTTTGGACTCTGCCGGGAACTTTGGACCGTGAGGACAAGTGCCACATCTTAGCAGCGGAGCGGCACACAGGCATGCCACATGCACCACAAGAACCGGGATGGCAGCAACACGCAGAACTACAATTGGAGGCCGTGCGTGAAGGACAAGTAGGTCAAACAGGAACCACGGACTTTGGACCTGGATTGGAGAGATGCCGCGATCAGAGCGCAAAAGGGAATTAACGGTTCCCGGAGGCCCTATATAAAGCCGCTGGGCGCTGGCAGCTGGCAGTCGATCAAGAGTGTGGAGCAAGATCAGTCGATCACGATCAGTCAATCTATCAAGATATCAAAGTGAGCAAGTCAGCCAGTACAGTGAACTACAAGTGAACAACAACAAGTCGAGTCGCCGGAAGCAACGCCGTGGGAGCCTACAAGGCGGAAGATCGCTACGTCGAGATGTTCGGGATTGGATCACCAGGAATCTCCGAATTGAGACACAGGAAGCTAAGGTCCAGAGGGCATCACACGGCTAGGTCAAGGCGATCCGTTTCCAGTCCTGTCTCAACTTAATCATTCTCTGATCAGCGCTCGTGTCGACCAGACGTATTTTTTCGCTATGTCTTCTAATTCGTGCGCGGAGTGCAAAGCTGAAGTCACAGCAGCACAGCTTCGCGGTTTTGATGCAGTTCGTTGTTCCTCTCTTTGTCGCCGCAAGTTCCACACCGCTTGTGTTGATTTGCCAGAGGATGCAATCAAACTTTTAACTGCCATGCCTAATCTTATTTGGCAGTGCGACAGTTGCGTTGTCAGCAATGACTCGCATTCCAAGACTGATGAAATTATGAAAGAACTCAGTGATCTTAAAAGTCTTAATTCAACTTTAAATGCTAAATTTCTGAAAGCCTTCCCGGAACCTTCTATGACAAGCGTGAAAACCAATCATTGGAGGGTGGATAAGCCTCTTATCCCAGCGCCAGTTGCATCAACATCCGATCAAGTTAACCCTTCTTCAAACCACGATCCCGTTGTACCAACGATAGTGGTGGAAACGAAGCGCAACAAGAATCGCAAGAACAACAACTAGAGCAAGAGGCACCTTATTGGTTTGGCTCCTCCTTGTGTTCTATTCGAAGCACTTCCAAGCAAAAGCTTTCTGCACATCGGCAAATTTCCAGTAAACACACAGCCAGGGGCGTTGTGTAAATATGTTGCTGAAAAGCTGAGCGTTTAGGAAGAATTAATTGTCTGCAATTCCTTAACTAAAAAAGATGTGGATATTAACACGTTAGCTTACATAAATTTCAAACTTGGAGTACCGGAGCAGCATTACCAAACGGTTTTCAGTGATGAATTTTGGCCACAATCAGTAAAAGTGAGCCAGTTCATTTATAGAGAGAGATCCAAACCCCCCTTGGATTCTTCGATTGTGAATTTCTTAGAAGGAGGACCGTTGCGTACTTCGACTCCTTCTAAAGGTGAAGCAAAAAACCTCCAATAGTCGACGTCATTGACATTGACGTCAATTTCGGCCTGTTCTTTGATCCTATTGCTCTTCGTTTCGCTTTTCTACCCTATTCACAACAACAACATCAGCGGTCGGCTTTTTTCCTCGCTGCCCATTTATTTTCTGGACCAGATGTCATTAAGCTTAGTTTCAACATAAGAGAAACAGTTCATCGTGAGCTGCATCAGCTTCTTCTGTTTCTATTGCGTTGCTTATGCTCGCATCGTACAATAATTACTCTCCCTAACTGCGCTCTCTCAGGATTGGCGCTCTCTGTTCATCATTCTACGCTCCTGCATTCGCCGTTTGCCTTCTGCAATATTGCTCGCCGCACTCTGCTTACAGGCGCTTACATTAGGATGGAATGTAATCTTCGAAAATATGTTCTATACTTATTCGCCGCTGGAGTTAAATCAACCTCGGATGCTGCTATCTTCATATTCGGAGTCTAATGAGCACAGCGCGTCTCTTGGGATGGCGCTCTCTTATCCGAGTAGTCTGATACTGTCTTCACTCTGCTCTTCACCGCCTCTCTCTTTTGATGTCATTTCTTCTGCGCTCTTTGGATGGCCCTTAAAAAATAGGCAAGCATCCGGAAGCAAATCATTCACATATGCCTGCACTTCCATTCCTAGGAACATTAATCTTAACCTGCCGATAAAAATACGTACGGATACGTTGCGCAAGGTACTTCAATCTGAATGTTGCGTCGTCGGGCAACCTGCTAGTGGCTTGTCTGCTTTAAATTCAAACAGCCATCACTTAGCAAATAATGGCCTGAAAATATACTTTCAGAATATATCCGGCATGAGAACTAAAACGCAATCTGTCTTTATGAATACTTCCAACAGTGATTATGACAGTATTTCGTAAAGATAGAGACTTCGGCGAGAGAGGAGGTTGCGTTATTGTGGCTGTTAGCTGTAAATTCTGTTGTATGGCAATTCGGCTACTTAACGATGACTCGCTTCTGGACCAGTTGGCGGTGACGGTGTCTGGCTCATCCGGGAAGATATCGATAGTGGCTTCCTATATTCCTCCGGGCAGTGATTCTGGACTTTACCAGGCTCACCTAGACAACATATCGAACATCAATGCCAGCTTGGAGGACTCTGATGGCATATGTGTGGCAAGAGACTTCAACCTCAGTTCTGTTGTCTGGACGTGTGACCCACAAGCAACTGGTATGGTGCCCGGAACGTGCATCATTCACAGGAAATGATTGTCATTGATGATTGTTTTAGTATGGGCGTCACCCAAGTTAATAATATTTTCAATGATTTGCATAAACTTCTTGATTTAATCTTCATTAATTCTATCGTTTATTCTAACGTAACTCTTGCTGAATTTACCATTTCGAATTGTGTTGTGCATCACAAACCCTTTTGCTTTAACATTGAATTTTATAGCTTTCTGCCATTTATTGATTCTAATCCTAAATACATATTTGATCCATATTTGATGGAAAATTTCAAGAGTTATGCCGGTCCATAAAGGAGGGAGTAAATTTGATATTTCGAATTATAGGCCGATTGCTATAATCGGCAACATTGCTAAAATGTTCGAAAGAATAATTTTCAGAAAATTATCGTTCTTAATAAGGTCTTATATAGAACCTTACCAACATGGCATCATGCCTGGTCGATCCACGACGACCAACCTGGCTATTTTTTCGAGTCATTGTGTACATGCATTTGAGGATCACTCACAGATGGACACGATTTACACAGATTTTGCCAAAGCTTTTGACAAGGTGTGTCACTCTGCCCTTAAGGCTAAACTTTCTAAACTAGGTTTCACTCCTCATTTCTTAATTGGATAGCATCGTATTTGGATAACCGACGGTATCATGTTGAAATAGGTGGTGCATTATCTCATCCCTATAAAGCGACATCAGGACTTCCTCAGGGTAGCTCTCTTGGCCCTTTATTTTTTATTATTTTTATAAATGACATTTCTGCACGTATTAAATTCTCTAACTTCCTTCTTTATGCGGATGATCTTAAAATTTATAGGACTGTCAGTACCGTAAATGATTCGACATTGCTTCAATCAGACCTAGACCTTCACAAATGCCACATCGTTCGATGTGCGAAACGTCCTGTAACCATCCCATCCACTTATCTCATCAATAACCACCCTCTCTCTGTTTTGAATGAAATAGTTGATCTGGGGGTATTATTTGATGACAAATTTCTGTTTAATGAACATCTGAATTTTATATTACCAAAAGCGAAACACGGTCTTATTCGAAGATTTGTATTCCAGATTATCTGTATACTCTGCGTTTGTCCGTTCCAGGGTCAAATATGCTTCCTTTGTTTGGAATCCATCAGGAAGTGTCCAGATCAATAGGATTGAGGGGTTGCAGAAAAAGTTTTTAAAGTTTGCATTGCAATCCTTGCATTTTACTGAACCCGCTCCGCCCTATGCTAGCCAGTGTTCCCTGCTTCACACTTGTTCCTTGAAGGATCGCCGTGCAATTGGATACCTTCTTTTCCTTAATGATCTACTGGTAGGTAATATTGATTGTCCTTGCCTGTTAGGATGCATTTATTTTAATGCTCCTGCCAGGAATCTTCGTACCTTGTTACCATTTCTGGAACGTGCTGTCAGGACAAATTATGCTCGCAATGAGCCATTACTAAGGGCTCTTAGAATGTTTAATTCCTTGCCTACAAGCATTAGATTCAGCTGGGGGGCCAAGAAGGAATTATTAAGGCAAACTTAGGGAATATTTTTTAATAAATTTTCATTAATAGATTTAAGTTAATCAATTGTAGCAAGATGTAGCCAGATAAGGATTTATCCATTGGAGATAGATAAATAAATAAATCCCCGCATCTCGCCTGGAGAGTCGATCAGAGTTTGAACTGTGTAAGCCTGCGACAAGAAATCGTGAACTCGGGGAGAAACCTATCTAGATCCAGTGTGTCTTGCCTAAGGAGGTCCTGGCGTGATCAGCCAAAAGGGAGATCGGTCAATCGTTTGTGGTCTTAAGTGGAGAACTCCAGAAGAGCCCTACGGTTTGTGTCGTGTAGTCCCGGAGCGGCGTGTGTCTGAACCCCGAGTGAAACGAGCCAGAAGGGAGATCGATCGATCGTTTGCGGTCTCGAGTGGAGAACTCCAGAAGAGTTCTACGGTTGAGTCGTGTAGTCCCGGATCGGCGTACGACCAAGACCCCGAGTACCAGAAGCCACGCTACGTCAAGCCACTCTACGTCAAGCCACGCTACGTCAAGCCACACACCCCGACAGATCGAGCTACGAGAAAACGTCACGGACGATAAGCCAAAGGGTGAAGCTATAGCGGAACGTTCGTTTGCACTAGGCGTAGAAGCGAGGTGAAGCGCTCGGCAGTATCCCTGCGTAACTTGGACTGCCAGCGCGATCTGAGTGGAACACTAGTAAGACCATCCGGGTCAGAGCAAGGGACAGGCGGTGGTATGTCGAAAGGTGAGATTCCTGGGGAGCGCGGCCTCTGTGACGCTTCCCTTAACCCGCGCAGCTGATCTCCCGTCGAGTCCAAGGCGCTACGAGTAGTGATCGATTCTACACAGCAGAGACGAGCAGCACCGAGCATCTTCAGGGAGCTTTATGGATCTTCAGGAAGCTTCAAGGATCGTCGAGGAACAGAACCAGAACGCTAAATCGACGAGCAGAGCACCGAGTCATCAGGGCGACTAGGAGTCATCGAGGGCCACCAGTGGCAATACCAAGGCCAGCCGAGCCTACAAGAACACTGTACTACCACCCCGCAATAAACCCACTAAGAACTCGTGAATTCTGTGCTTTCTCACTGATCTACTGGGCGGTCACGTTTATATAAATTTGGTGGGACGAACACACACCTTACAGAGCTAGCCGCACGAATCTCGTAGCGAGCAGACCTAAATAATCAGTTCGTTACAACAATTATTACATAATTCCTAAAGCATATGCTATGTACGGATTCATTAAGCGCAACACTACTCACTTTTCTGACCCAAATACTAAGCTAAGCCTTTTCTTCTCATTTGTTCGATCTAAATTAGAATATGCGACATTTGTTTGGAGCCCGACTGGACTTGTTTATATCCGTTGGGTAGAGTGGGTGCAAAAGCTTTTCCTCCGTTTTCCCCTTCAAAGCCTCCGATTCCGCGATCCCACCCCTTCCTATGCTGATAGGTGTCGTCTTGTACAGTTTGTAACACTAAAAGATCGTAGATCGTAATTGCGCTGCTTTTTATATTAGATTTACTTTCTAGAAAAATAGATTGCCCTGTTTTGCTAAATATTATTACCCCATCCGCGCCTAGTAGGGCTCTAAGAACAGCCGAACCTTTTTTTATCCCTACATATAGAACGAACTACGCTCGAAAAAAGCTTATTTACAGGGCTTAGCATCTTATCAACAGTTTGCCACTTAGCATGCGATTGGACCCAAGTTCGTCCAGGGATAGCAATAAGAAGGCCCTGTTATTATATTTTTGTAAATTTAGTAACTAGTTAAGAGTTAGTTAAGTAGCCAGTAAGTAATAAGTAAATAAATCGGTCCCAAAAATTGTATGTTAGTTTTTGAACATTTTCATCAAACTACTGCTTATATCTATAATTTAACGACTAAGGGCCGGTTTCTCGAGTGCTGGCTAACATTTCTTGAACAGATAAAGTCCCGACTAAGGAATTTTAACTTTCTCGACCCTCAATGTGAGAGCTAACTTTGACAGGGACTCGGACTCCCTGCTAAGCGTTTTCGGCTCGATAAAATGACAGCTGATTTCCCAAAGCCAACTAAGAGGAAGAAACGAAATCACAACTGAATTTGCCTTTGACTTAAACCCAAACAGCTGATGAAATAATCAAAGCATGCCATTGTGTGCGCTTTACAGCGCAATTCTGTGCCCTAACAGCACTCTGTAAATGTTTCTCGTTCAGATAAATTAAAGATGTCGAGAAAGCGAATTTGCTTTTACGAACAGTTTATCTGGTCGTTATCTTTTTCGAACAGATAGCTATTAGGGACTTTGACAGGGACTCGAGAAAGCGGCACTAAGACCAATCAATATAATTTTTAAAAACTATACCCGCCACATTAGCCGACCTAAACAGAAATTGAAAGTGGAAAGCCAAAATTCGGTTGGACTTTTTTTCAAACATAAAAAATTCTCGAAAACCACACGAAACAAATTCCTAAATTCGCCAATACACCACAAATATCCATTAAAAACCAAAAAGGAAAAGTTTTCAATTTGAGTGTATTTGGTGTTTTGGGGATCAAGATAAGCAATAGTTAGGATGTTTAAGTACATTCTATACCCTTGCAGAGGGACCTTGAAATGGGACCTTTCAGGGTTTCCAGATGATCTTCTTAGGTGGATCTTTAGTTATTTAAATGGCAGGACTCATTTTTATACCCTTGCAGTCAGAAGTTTGCAACGCAGTGAAGGAGACGTTTTCGACCACATAAAGTATATATATTCTTGATCAGCACCAATAGCCGAGTCCATCTAACCATGTCCGTCTGTCCGTATCTATGCAAACTAGTCTTTCAGTTTTAAAGCTATCGCGTTGAAACTTTCCTAATAGTCTTCTTTCTATTGCAGGTAGTACATATGTCGGAGAGAGCCGGATCGGACCACTATATCTTAAGGCTCCCATAGGAATAATAAAGCAAATATAAGAAAATACATAGCAACTTTGTAGGAAGTAGGCGTTTTGATTTTGGACAACTTGAAAACAACAATGTTTAAGTACATTTTAGTTGTAATTTTGCTTACAATATGTGACCAAAATTTGTTCTATATTTTCAACAGCTAATTTTGTTATTTTATCGGTGAGTAAAAGCTTAGATGCGGCAAAACATCTTTCAAAATAGCACGACGTCAATGGAGCATATTTATATTTAAAGATATTGTGCAGGTTTAAATCGTCAATCAAATTCATTCCATCTATGCTGTTAACTGAGTCATTCAGTTTTTCAATCGTTTCGATGTCCGGGCTTTTTAATAGTACATCCATTAAATTATTCTTTAATATATCTGCCAAGCTTTACGGCACGTCATTTATCAATTCTTGAGCTTTGCTGATCAGAAGCTTATTTTGCTTCAAAGAATGGGATCCTTTTTCTGAATTTTAATTAATGTCTTTTAACCATTCCTTAAGCAAATCTCCTTTCTTTTGAGTTTTCGGCATTTTTTTTATCAACTAATCACAACAAACGCTCTTTGAATGATTTTAAATATTTAACATTCTGACAAAAGCCTGCTTTGATTATATGTCGTAAAATATATTGGATTTGTTCTTGATATGCAAGATATGTCGAATATGCAAAAACAACATGGGATTAATCTTATTATTTTAACGTGAAACGAATTTCAGCCGAGTCCATCTAGCCATGTCCGTCTGTCCGTTTCTATGCGAACTAGTCTCTCTTTTAAAGCTATCGCAATGTTGCTTAGAATTGTCCATAGAACACGTTTCCCCCCTACGACTTATCACTTTTTTTTGGCCCATACAAATCGACCCAGTCTAATGGACATTTTATCACAGTCATTTACAAAAAATAAGACAAGTAAAGTATCACAGTGGTTTGAAAAATGTGTAGGTACTGATGAGTTTACTAAATTTAAGCCAAAAGATTCGATGTTATCCGATAATTTATTTTCTTTTAGAATATTGCTGAGCTATTACTCGGATGTTTGCAGACAAACTTCGCATAAATAAGTTTACTTACATATATGGCTAATACCGCAGCGTGGCTACCTTGGTCGGAACGAAAGAGATCATAACCACTACACTCTACTAACGAATCACTAACATAAGACGAAAACCACGTTTCAGACAAACATATAACATCAATGTTAGAACTAACAAGAGAGAACGCTATAGTCGAGTACTTCGACTATTATATACCCGTCACTCAGCTAAAGGGAGTGGGAGAGAGAGTAAGAAATGCACGCGTCAAAGCTACTAGCGCCACCTAGTGGCTGCTTCATTTTTTGCACATAAGATGTCGGCGCCAGGCTTTTTTTTTAAAGTCCTTTAGAGCGATTGTGGGTGTTAGAGGGGGCGTGGCCCTCGGCTGAAATAAACTTGCGCTGCGTAGGAAGCTCAAGAATATGTGTGGGTAATCCCAACTCTCTAGCTTTTGTAGTTTCCGAGATCTCAGCGTTCATACAGACAGACAGACAGACAGACAGACAGACAGACAGACAGACAGACAGACAGACAGACGGACAGACGGACAGACGAACAGACGGACATGGCTATATCGACTCGGCTTGTTATCCTGATCAAGAATATATATACTTTATAGGGTCGGAAACGCTTCCTTCTCCCTGTTACATACTTTTGCACGAATACAATATACCCTTTTACTCTACGAGTAACGGGTATAACAAATAAATACCTAAATTCTTCAATATTATTCACTAAGCTTTGAGCGTTAATATGGCATACACGGAGGCCAGTTCTCTGATTACCCAGTACTCTAAGTATCGCATAGCTGCTCGCACTCGGGGAACATACATTGTCATCCATTATCAACAGACCAGATAATATGTAACGCATACGCTCTTATTGCTTTTTATATAATAACACAGTGCAAAAAAATTAATGCTTTTTAAATTGACCTCGATGGATGATATATTGTTGAATAAGTTACGATTTCCCAAGTTGAACTGCGTTTTCCAAAAAATCCACCACGCAATTCTTAGCACAAGGACCTCAAAGTTCGAAAAATGCTGAAATTGGCCAACTTTCCGGAGGTATCACAGGCAATCGGATTCATGGTTTGTTTTGTCGTTAAAGTTTTTTAAAAGTGACACTCTTTATCTTTCAAACCCCATACTCAGAATAATTTTAGGTTTTTTTTTTCAGGGAGAAACATAGTCAAAAACAAGTGAGAACGCTATAGTCGGGTGGTCCGACAATCAGATACCCGTTACTCAGCTAAAGAGAATGCGAGGGAGATAGAGATATAAAAGTTAATCACGCATAACTTTTTAACGAATGGTACGATTTGAAAAATTTCTTTTACATTTCGATAGGAATTGATAAACACAATAAAACTGCATTTTTACTTTTCCGAAATATTTAAATTTTTTAAAATCGCTTGAAGCGGTTGTGGGCGTTAGAGGGGGCGTGGCCCTCGGATAAAACAAACTTGCGCTGCGTAGGAAGCCCAAGAATATGTGTGGGTAATCTCAACTTTCTAGCTTTGTAGTTTCCGAGATCTCAGCGTTCATCCAGACAGACAGACGGACATGGCTAGATCGACTCGGCGAGTGATCCTGATCAAGAATATATATACTTTATAGGGTCGGAAACGCTTCCGTTTACTCTACGAGTAACGGGTATAAACATAAAAACATACAGCTGCGGTTAAAATAGTAGTAGTGTTGCCGCACTGTGTTTTTAAAGGTTTGTTGTTGTAATTTATCTTCTCCTGGTAATATTGTATTGATTATAATTGTACTATTAGACTAATTGGATGAAAAAAGGCAGCAACACTACTACTATTGTAAACCGCAGCTGTATGTTTTTGTGTTTTGACTGTGTTTTTAAGAATTTGTTTCTTCCTCAAAAATTATTCTAAAATTATTCTGAGTATGAGGTACGAAAGATAAAGAGTGTCACTTTTAAAAACGTTAATATCAAAACAAACCATGGATCCGTTTGCCTGTGATACCTCCTTAAAGTTGGTCAATTTCCGAATTTTTTAACTTTGAGGTCCTTATGCTCAGAATCCTTGCGTAGGGGAACTTTTTGGAGAACGCAGTTTAACTTGGATATCCGTAATGAATTTAAAATATAGCATCCATCGAGGTAAATTTTTGATGTTGCATAGTGTAATTAGTCTACGCACCACTATTAAACACAAAAAAGAGTCTTAAGAGGGCGTGAGATACCTAATTAAGAGAGTCGTAATTTTAAGAGTTTGAAAATTTTTATGTCTAATGTAGAGAAAATGTATGAATTTAAAGTACCTAGTTATAAGTCGATTAAGATACAGGAACATATCAGCGGCGAAATCCCTCTTATCAGCTATTCTTGCTCAGGTCTACAGCATCGAGAATTGCAAAACAGTATTGCAGCAATTTATTTCTCAACAATGAAGCAACTTCGTGATGCAGCCGAGACTTATTTTGTAAACAGAAGTTGATTGATTACGAAAAAGAATTTCCATCCAAAGCCAGCACCTCCGAGCAGAAGCAAAAGAACGATGTAATGCCGCCCAGGTCGAAGGAATCCCTGAAGTGTTACAACTGCGGAGAAATGAGACACTTCGCCAATTTGTGCCCGAAAAGAAAAAGTCACGCTGTACCAAATGCAACAAATTCCACGAGCCAAATGGAGTATGCCAAGCCACCAATGTTATGCGTTTAGAAGCCGCTTATAAGGACAGGCTTTTCACCAGGAAAATCAGCGCACACTCGCAGGATTACAGCGCCTTCATCGATACAGGTAGTCAGCCAGTATCATCCGTCAATTAGTTGCACAGCAAGTCAGCACTGAGCGCTACAAGTGCTCAATGAAAATTAGAGGCATTTGTGGAGATTCATGTATCCTCACAGATGCGATGATTGTGGATATGGACATCGAATTTCAAGTGAGACGAGTCAAGGATCAAGCGAGCAGTCCATCAGCCGACAACCCCTGTGAGCGATAGCAATATCGCCAAGCTACTTGATAATTTTCAAAACGAGCAAGATAGTGAGCCAATGCGCAGCTTGCTGAAGAAGTTTACCGATGTTTTCTCTACAGGATTGCATGGCATAGGAAAGACAAGCGTGGATCATGAAAGTCTTACAGGAGTGCGGACTAACATTATACCTGGACAAATGTGAGTTATTTAAGTAGTCAATCACATTCCTTGGTCACCAGATACACGCAGACGAAATCAGTCCTGGCGAAATAAAGACGAATGTTTCCGAAGCCAGCCAATGTCACCGATGTGAGAACGTTTTTGGGTCTCACCGGCCTGATCTCGAATCCAGTTGTTATCAGTTATCGCCTAGATGCCGAGCATGAACTACACACGGATGCCAGTGCAGTTGGTTTAGTCGGAGTGTTGCGACAACGTGAGGACGATCAGCTGAAACCAATCGCTTACTATAGCCAAGCTACTTTCAAACCGGAGAAGAACTACCATAGCTTCGAACTTGTGGCTCTAGCTGTTGTGGAATCATTGAAGCGCTTCAATATAAAGGAATATAAAAGTTATTACCGACTATAATGCCCTGAAAACTGCGATGGATAAACGAGAACTGATACCCCGGATAGCAAGATCGTGGTTGCGTATCCAAGAGTTCGACATTGACATTGTTCATCGAGCTGGAACACAGATAAGCCACGTTGACGCGCTAAGTCGAGCGCTATTCGAGGATGCTCGAGAAATGGATAAAGCATGCCTTAAGATCGCCAAGACAATAATCGACGAAGAGGATTGACTATTTTCCATACAACTGCAGGACGAGAAAATACAGAAGATTGTCGCAGACATGAAGTTGGCCAAGAAATCGAAGACAGATGACTATGTTATCGAGCAAGATCGCTTATTTTGAAAAGATGTCAGCAATCTGTTATGGGTTGTGCCGAAGCAGCTGAGATTCCACATTTTGCATGAATGTCACGATAAATCCGGACACATGAGCAAAACAATGGCACGAATCCTAAACTTGTTTTGGTTCCCCCAAATGGGAAACTATGTCAAAAGCTACATCAAGTACTGTGTGGGCTGTGCGTTTTAGAAATCACCAGGAGGACGCCAGGAAGGACAGTACCATTATAATGACATCAAGCCGATTCCATTTTCCACGATACACATGGACCACCTGTGACCATTTCCATAGAGTTCCAAGAGAAACGAACACATTCTTGTGATCGTCGCCTTCACTAAATTCACCATAGTACAAGCGGGGAAAAGTACAGCAACTGGATGCATTGCAAGATACTACTTGGGAATGCCAGATCGAATTGTAACCGATAGAAGAACAGCTTTCAGTCGGAAAATTTTGAGATATACTGTAAGTCGAACAATGTAAAGCACATTTTAAATGCTTCACGGACACCCAGAGCTAATGGTCAAGCAGAGAGAACAAACCGCATAAGATTGTCAATGTTTTTGCCTTTGAATGACAACGATAAGTGTTGGGATGACAACATCAGATCAATCCAGTAGATCATCAATACCATGGTAAACAGTACTACTACATGCTCCCCATTTCAGCTCTTGTACGGTTACAAGCCCCAAAGAACACACTGACGAACGCCATTCAAAGATGCTAACAGATGCCGAATTGGAACAGATAAGGGCAGATGCTGCACCACAGTCAACGATCACCGAGCTGTTGCCAAGAGACGTTACGATGTCAAACATTCTAAGCCAACAGTTTACGGCCTTGGAGACCTAGTGCTGGTCGAGAATGAGCCGTTCAGCACAGGAACATCACGAAAACTGGAGCCGCGCTACAAAGGTCCTTTTATTATCAACAAACGACAGATATCTAGTCGAAGATATCCTTCACGCCCAACGAACACAGAGACACTACAAGTCTGTGTGTCCGACAAAATGAAACCGTGGTGCGAGCTGCCACCAGATGAACCAGATGAAGCCGACCATTTTGAAGATGATCCACCCCACGAATCCTGCGAGGACGCAGAGATTTGTCAGGAGAGGCCGACTGTGAACAGCGCTTAATTCAGTATATATGTACTAGAGAACTAGATAGTGTTGAGAAACAC
The DNA here is from genome assembly GCA_035046095.1 of Drosophila pseudotakahashii. Taxonomy (NCBI): domain Eukaryota; kingdom Metazoa; phylum Arthropoda; class Insecta; order Diptera; family Drosophilidae; genus Drosophila; species Drosophila pseudotakahashii. The sequence goes on from JAWNOE010000102.1 coordinate 156,137, forward strand.
CTTCATTGGTATTTGGTATTTTTATTTTAGAAGAGTATTCGCCAAGAATTGGAGCAAAACGTGTGCAGAGCGTTATAGTTTATAATTTTCAATATTGTTAAGACTCTTCGGCCTACATAATATACATTTACGTTTGTCGAACAAGAATCATATATCATAACATTTGCTGTCAATACTGCAATTCAACAGTCAGACTGATTAGCGTCTGCCGACTCAACGAAAATAGCTGCCACCATGATTCGGAAATAGAGTAATAATGTTGATTAGCGCTGCATGTAGCACTTTGACCCACTACAAGTTATGAAGAACAGCTGTAATTTCATTTTCCCTTTCTACATATTTTGTTACCGTAAGCTCTTTTGTACCTATAAATACCGTTAAGTTTGTCTAATAAAATCAGTCTCAGAATAACCACTGTCTGTTACTCATCTACCATCGCAATCAACAGAGGCTGTCGCTGTGTCTTCAGATCCTCATCTTGCGCACCATTCTCCGACGTCCACCTAGTTACAAGTGCTGGGTGCGGCAACCAACCAGTAGACAGTTTATGTGCTGTATACTACCCAACCGCCCGATACACATATCCTGTGACCAGGTAAAGTAACGCCATTCACACTAAGGATCCACCATTTGCAGCACGACGCATGATCGTCGTCCATTTGGTAGGCTAACGTATTAACAAATGTATTATCCTAATTTAATAAACCTACATTAAAACTCGAAAAGCTACCCTTCTCACGATGCAGTAGATTGTATCATTGCACTGGTCGTAGACTAGACCTCTGCGGGCAAAAACAGCAGAGAACAGTCTGGGCTTTTTAAGATTCATTACCTCTTTAAATATAGCAAAGTGTTCCCTCAAGAGCTGCTCATTGACATAGAGCAAAATTGTTTGGTTAAGTTCATCAGTGGACATCGTATTATATGTTTCTCTTCATTTTTCTTCAAATACCGCCAAATTTTGGATTTAGGCACTATATTAAATTTGTATTCGAATAAAAAAAGACATATCGCAAATATGCATTTTTTTATGCATGGGAATATGCAAAATATGTCGAGAATATGTAAAATATGTCTAGATAATGCAAAATATGTCGCATATGTTTCTACGCCTTACAGACACATAGATTTCGAGCTGAATGGTTAAAAAAATGAAAATGTATTTCTGTAGTTGACAGAAAGGGTATACATAACCTTGTAACCGTGCAGATCATTCCTATTCATTTACAAAAACATTAAATTTAGATTAGCTTGCTAAATATATGCTAAAACAATAAAAATTGTAGCTGCTTTTGCATTATCTTAGCATTAATTTTTTGATTCTTTCTATGGCAGCTATATAACATAGCTATATGCATATATGGCTATATGCCAAAAAAAATAGGGGAACGTAATACAAATCAACAAAGATATATTTTTATGAATACTAATTTAAGCGCTGCAAGCGTAAGCTTATTATTATTGCGCCAGTCACATTGACAAAAATTTGATTATTACATTTAGATTAAATACTTAAAAACTAAAAATTTTCAAAATCATTAAATTACAGAACTATTAAACATTTAATTCTTATATACTATATGGATTCCTTTTTTTTTTTTTTTTTATTTTTACTAATGCAAAGTTTGTCAACGACATCAGACGTGTTTTTGTATCGCTCCGCCGAATGATTACAAAATATAGTGAAAATAACCGAATTTAATTCGCGAAAAGACGCTCTGGGTAGGCATGGGTACAAGTGCTCGTGTTGCCCAAGAAAATTTTAGATTAGTGTGATAAATTACTAATATAATCTATAAATTATAAATTAAAAGCCAACGTGTCAGAGTGTAAGCTCTGAAACTTAAGTAAAATGAGCACAGCTCGGCAACAACAACAAGACGAACGTCGACTTTCGTCAATAAGAAACAACGCTTACTTTTGTATACGAGCTGATGAGTCAATAGTACCAAAGAAAACTGCAACATTGCAAGTGAACACAGCGAGAGCGCGCTCGCTCTCCCCTGCATTATTATGTGCAAGCGGCACAGCACCCAATGAGCCGTGGAGTGCCCAATGCCCGTCCCCCGACCCCTACGACCTTACAAGCAATATTACCACAACTACCAGCACAATGCCCGTATTTACCACTGTGACTTCGACACTAACAACAACAACCAACACAACAACAACTACATCCACTGCAGTCACTCAGCGCCCGGCATCGTCAGTTCTGACCGGCAAGCTCCCCTTCCCCCAACAAAAACCTACGAAAAATGCTAACGGAACGTTAATACAAACTGGAATCGATCGCTATGTGCAAATAAAAAGAAAATTAAGCCCGCAATCTTCTAAAAAAACCAATGCATCAAAAGTATTAAAATCAAATACTATCACTGTCCCGAAAAATACGCTGACCAATAATAGATTTTCGATTCTTAGTGACACAGACGAAGATTATGCTGCCACTCAAACAACCACTGTTAAGAAACCAAGGCCACCACCCATATATGTTCGTCAAGGAAATTGTGCTGAGCTAGTCAAAAAAATAACTGACCTAATTGGAGCTAACAAGTTCTATGTCACTTCTATAAAAAGAGGTAACATAAATGAAACCAAAATTCAGGCAAACGATGAACAAGATTATCGATCAGTGGCCAAATACCTAGATGAGGGAAAAACCAATTACTATACCTATCAACTCAAAAGTAGCAAAGGCCTACAAGTAGTTATCAAAGGAATTGAATCAACAGTTCCAACCATTGAAATAATAGATGGGCTTAAAGAAAAGGGCTTTAATGCCAAAACGGCTATAAACATAATAAACAGAAACAAAATTCCCCAGCCAATGTTCAAGATAGAACTGACACCGGAAAATATGCCTTTAAATAAAAATGAAGTTCACCCAATCTACAAGCTTCAATATCTATTGCACCGCAGAATCACGGTTGAGGAACCCCATAAACGGAATGGACCCATCCAATGTACGAACTGTCAAGAATATGATCATACGAGAACATACTGCAAACTTCGCGCAGTCTGCGTTGTCTGCGGGGATGCACATTTAACTATGGACTGCCCTCTAAATAAGGAGAACCAATCTGCCAAAAAATGTAGCAACTGTGGGGAAAACCACACGGCCAACTACAGAGGTTGCCGTATTTATAAGGAGATGAAAAACCGGCTAACCCAAAAAACAACTGCAGCTAGAAACCCAGCCATCCGCCAAAATCTTCCATACATACCATCAACAACTACACCGGGAGTCTCTTTTGCTCAGGCGCTGAGTTACAACAACGGGTCTTACGCTTCAGTTCCAACACCTACATTTAAACAAACCACTCCAGGATTGTTGGAGCAACAGGCATCGAACCATACTTCGGAAAGTATCTGCGTAAACACATCCCAATTACCTAGTGGTATAGAATTAATGCTGGCAACTATAACAAAAACAATGGGAGCAATGCAGCAAACTCTGCAGGAGCTTGTGCGCACTCAAAATCTCCTCCTGGAGCTTTTAGTCAAACAAAAATCTTAGATGATTACTTTTAAAATATCTTTCTGGAATGCGAATGGCATTTCGCAGCACAAATACGAGCTTATGCAGTTCCTTGATCAATATGACATTGACGCCATGCTCATATCAGAGACTCACTTAACAAATAAAAACTATTTTCATCTTACTGGCTATACATTTTATTCGACAAATCATCCTGATGGGAAGGCTCATGGAGGTACTGGAATTCTGATAAAGAATCGCATTAGGCATTACGAGATGCCATCATTCGCTACGACTTATATTCAAGCAACAGCAGTACACCTCGAAACCCACAGCGGCTACCTAAACCTAGCCTCTATATACTGCCCACCGCGCTTCGCTATTACCGAAGCAGAATTCCTAAACTTCTTCGATGTATTGGGTGACCGCTTTATAGCAGCTGGTGACTACAATGCAAAGCACACCCACTGGGGATCTCGACTCATCAACCCCAAGGGAAAACAACTCTACAACGCGATTATAACTCCGCGAAACAAGCTTGACTTTATTTCTCCGGGTAAGCCTACATATTGGCCAACAGATCCAAAAAAGAAACCTGACGTGATTGATTTTGCTATCACAAGAAGAGTGCCGCAGGCTCATGTGCGTGTGGAGCACTTATCAGATCTATCATCAGATCATTCGCCCATCTTGCTTCACCTCTACGACCACCCTCAGGTTACAGAACGGTTACATTCTCTAACTACTGGTAAAACAGACTGGCTCAAATACAGAAAGTATGTAAGTACTCATATTAATGACCGCCCAAACATTTCCTGTGAAGAAGACCTTGACAATTCAGTTGAAGAGTTAGTGAATGTTATTACACTGGCTGCACAACATTCCACGCAACCTATAACACCTAATAAACCATTTAACAGCAGACGTGCTTCTAGGCACATCGAAGAACTGCTATACAATAAGAGAAGGCTTCGTCGAGAGTGGCAAGCCCATAGATCCCCAGCCTCTAAGGAGCGCCTAAAAATAGCCAACTGCATGCTCCGCAAAGCACTAGAAGCTGAGAAAAATAGAGACGAACTATCCTTCATGAAGCAACTCTCACCAAATAGCAAAAGATATCCACTGTGGAAAGCTAAGTCAGGCATATGTCCACCAATAGAAAGTGAATCACCCCTACATACGCAAACAGGAACTTGGGCCCGCAGCAACGAAGAGAGGGCGAATACATTTGCCCACCACTTAGAAAATGTCTTCAAACCACTTCCAGCAACGAATAGCTTTGTGCTGCCATTAATCTCCAATCCTGAAGCTAGCCCGCAAATTATATACCATCCAGAAGAAGTTACAAGAATCATACAGTCCCAAGACAAAAAGAAAGCGCCGGGTCACGATCTTATCACCCCAAAAATGATTGTAGCACTGCCAAACTTTGCAATACATCTTCTAACCAAAATATTTAACAGCATGATGAATTTGGGATATTATCCTCAACAATGGAGGAAGTCTGTCATCATAATGATCCATAAAGCCGGAAAGGACAAGTCCCAGCCATCGTCATATAGGCCAATCAGCCTTCTGCCGTGCCTATCAAAGATATTTGAAAAGCTGCTCCTCAGTCGTATCAAGCAATACTTGCAAGCCCACAATGCAATACCAATGCACCAATTCGGATTTCGTAAAAAACACGGAACTATTGAACAAGTGAACCGGATAACCTCCGAGATACGAAATGCATTTGAAAGGCGAGAATATTGCTCCGCTGTCTTTCTGGATGTCGCACAGGCCTTCGACCGCGTGTGGCTGGACGGCTTAATTCATAAAATCAGATTAATACTTCCACAAAGTACGCATACAATTTTGGAGTCCTACCTACAAAAAAGAAGCTTCGCAGTGCGATGCAAAGATTTCATCTCTGATTATCATCCAATAAAAGCTGGAGTTCCCCAAGGAAGTGTGCTTGGGCCGACATTGTATATTATTTATACTGCAGACCTCCCGACATCCACTCTTACAACAACCTCAACCTTCGCCGATGATACTGCCATCCTAAGTCGGTCTAAATGTCCTCTTAGAGCAACGCAACACCTAGCAGATCACCTCGTGCTTCTAGAACAATGGCTAGCAGACTGGCGCATAAAAGTTAACGAACAAAAATGTAAACATGTTACTTTTACCCTAAACAGGCAAACCTGCCCTTCACTATCCCTGAACAACATTATTATGCCACAAACAACTGAAGTAACATATCTAGGAGTCCACCTGGATAGACGACTCACTTGGCGCAAACATATCGAAGCTAAGAGAAATCATTTAAAATTTAAAGCCAGCAATCTACATTGGCTTATTAACGCCCGCTCGCCATTAAAATTAGAATACAAAATACTCTTGTATAATGCAGTCCTAAAACCAATTTGGACATATGGGTCCGAGCTATGGGGAAACGCATGTGTCAGCAACTTAGAAATAATCCAGAGAGCTCAATCAAAGATACTGAGAACTATAACAGGAGCGCCGTGGTATATACGGAATGAAAATATCCATAAAGATCTAAACATAGGCTTAGTTAAAGACGAACTCGACAAAGCGAAAACAAAGTATAATCTCAAGCTCCAGGCCCATCCTAATGACCTTGCGCGGTCTCTAATCTGGACCACAAGCTATACACGACTCCGGCGAAGAGACCTCCCCACCCAGCAGCAATAGTTAGGGCCATTATTCCAAAAAAAAAAAAAAAAAAAAAAAAAAAATATTAATTTGTAGTTATTTAAAATATATAACTAGATTAAGATTTGCAAACTTGTCGTTAGTCTCTAAGAGAGAAGATTCAATAAATAAAATACGGTTACAAAAAAAAAAAAAAAAAAAAATTTTACTAATGTTACTTATTTCTACTTTTATAATAAAATAAATATATAAATTCTTTAATTTTAATTGAAAATATAGTTGCGCTCCTAATAGTTTTAAATTGATGGGGGAGATTGTTCCATAAACGGATGCTATTAATAAAAAACTGTCTCTTCGAACAAAGCGTTAAGGGGTTATATACCTTTTTGAGCGAAAAAATTGAGGGAACTTTGGATTTTTTTTCAGGTGTGTAGCAATTATTTTATGAAACTGAAGTTTTATTTATTGGTAGTACATGTTTTTATCGAAACAACAAGCGTTTGATCTTCAAAATATAGGAATAATTTACAAAGTTATGGCAATTCTCTCGGAACCCTTTTTTTTATCGGCTTGCGGTGACCACGATTGCACAAGAACTATTTGATCGATCTTCTTTATTATACCCGTTACTCGTAGAGTAAAAGGGTATATTGTATTCGTGCAAAAGTATGTAACAGGGAGAAGGAAGCTTTTCCGACCCTATAAAGTATATATATTCTTGATCAGGATCACTAGCCGAGTCGAACTAGCCATGTCCGTCTGTCCGTCTGTCCGTCCGTATGAACGCTGAGATCTCGGAAACTATAAAAGCTAGAGGATTGACATTTTGCATGCATATTCTTGGAGTTCCTACGCAGCGCAAGTTTATTTCAAAATGGTGCCACGCCCCCTCTAACGCCCTCAATCGCCCTACACCATTTTTTTAAAGGTGTCTGGCGCCCACACCATTAAAGATATTGGAAAACTAAAAATGCAGTTTTATTGTGACTATCAATACCTATCGAAATGTAGAAGAAATTTTTCAAATCGGACCATTCGTTAAAAAGTTATGCCTGATCAAAGATTTTATATATCTATCTCCCTCGCACTCCCTTAGCTGAGTAACGGGTATCTGATAGTCGGGGCACCCGACTATAGCGTTCTCTCTTGTTTTTTTTTTAAATTATTCCTTATGATTGTGCCGAGTTCGTGAACGATTCAGTTTTTATGCGTCAATTTTGATTTCGCAGAAAAACAATTTTTTAATAAAATTTTTAGTACTCGAAAAATCAACTTTTTGGAAAAATTTTTACTGTATGCAGAAAAAAGCAAATATTCTTGAAAATAATCGTTCACGAACACGGCACAATCATTCCGAAAATTTAAAAAAAAAATGAAGAAGATCGATCAAATAGTTCTTGTGCAATCGTGGTCACCGCAAGCCGCTATAAAAAAAAAGTGTTCCGAGAGAATTGCCATAACTTTGTAAATAATTCATATTTTTTCAAGACCTGAAAAAAATCCAAAGTTCCCTCAATTTTTTCGCTCAAAAAGGTATATAACCCCTTAAAGTACGAAGGCACGAGGTACTTATTCGTTCTTTGAGATGTAGCAGGAAATAGTTTCCGATATAGGTAAATCGGTTCTCGAGTCGTCACAATCTTGTGAAAGTATACCAAAGTTCTAAAATCGATCCAGTCGGTCAAGTTAAGGTCAAGAATTTTATAAGTTAAATGTGAAACATGGTCATAACGTCTTAAATTAAACACATAACGGACAATTGCGTTGAAGGCAACTACTAGTGTGCTTGTATCAAGCACGTCACAGTGACCAAAAATTTCTATGCTATAAAAGAGAGTGGGAACCAGAATAACTTTAGAGATTAATAACACAGGTACACAGCCAAAAATTTCGACGAACCATTTCAACTTTTCCATAAAATATCATGGAAAAGTTGAAATAGTTCGTGGAAATTTCACAAAGTTCAATTTTGTGTTCCTGTGTAATCTTATTTGTTCAGGTACAAAGGATTTTGATGCCGAAAGCTGACGCAACAAACCATATGTGCGACCAGTTGCTTTAGCTATATGCTTGCTCCATGATAAAGTATTGCTAAAGGTTATGCCAAGATTTAAAACATGATCTTCGTAGCTAATATCTGTATTATTTATATATAATTTTAGGAGAACACTTGTGTCGATCACCCTTTTACTGATTCCGATAAACTTTGATTTTTTTGGATTTATTCCCAAGCCGTTATTGTTAGCCCACTCTCGATCCTTGAGGTACTCCCCTTGTAAGTTGCCTAAAGGTGGAAATATTCATCCCAAAGACTACAGCTTGTACTCGATCTGTTAGGTAGGATTTAACAAGCTTGACCGTTGTGCTCGAAAAGTTAAGAATATTTCGGAGTTTTGCACACAGTATGTTGTGATTCACCGAATCAAAGGCTTTGCTGTGATCAAGAAGCGTCAAAAGTGATCCACAATTTTTATCAAGCTGCTGCCTGACATCTTCCACAATATCAGTAACTTATTTTCCTCCGGAAACCAGACAGTTCAACGTGTAACAGTGAATTGTCGTTAAAAAAAATTTGTATTTGGGAAGACATAAGGTTTTCAAAAACTTTTGACAGGTCGGGAAGTATTGATATGGGTCTGAAGTCATTATTAATTTTTGGAATCGGAAGAATCTTTGCTTTTTTCCATACTGTAGGGAACGAACACGTAATTATTGCTGTATTAAAAATATGTGTGACGTGGGACAACAGCATGGGAAGTAACATTTTTATAAATTTATGTTATCGAGGCCTTCAGCATTGGATTTTACCTTCAGAATACTAGCAAGGACATCACACGGATTGACACACATGAAACTAAAACAAGAGAGAACGCTATAGTCGGGTGCCCCGACTATCAGTTACCCGTTACTCAGCTAAGGGAGTGCGAGGGAGATAGATATATACATCTACATTTCGATAGGTATTGATAGTCACAATAAAACTGCATTTTTAGTTTTCCAAAATCTTTAATGGTGTGGGCGCCAGACACCTTTCAAAAAATGGTGTAGGGCGATTGAGGGCGTTAGAGGGGGCGTGGCAACATTTTGAAATAAACTTGCGCTGCGTAGGAACTCCAAGAATATGCATGCTAAATGCCAATCCTCTAGCTTTTATAGTTTCCGAGATATCAGCGTTCATACGGACGGACAGACGGACAGACGGACATGGCTAGTTCGACTCGGCTAGTGATCCTGATCAAGAATATATATACTTTATAGGGTCGGAAAAGCTTCCTTCTCCCTGTTACATACTTTTGCACGAATACAATATACTCTACGAGTAACGGGTATAAATATTATCACAGATAGGTACAGTATTCAGGTACGTATTGCATATCGCTTCAGGTACATCAAATTCTGAAATGTTTTTGGTTAAATTTTTCAACATCGGCGTTTAGTTCAATCTTCTGTGTGCATTTCCCTATTCCTAACTTGTTAATTTCGGCCCAAGGAAGCTTAACAGAAGAGCAATTTTTAAACTTTGATTTCAAAAATCTGCATTTAGCAGAATAAATATTTTTATTAACAATTGCTCGAGCCTCCTTTTAATTGTTTCTTAAGTCCTCAGTTTTGTAGCGCTTCCATTTACGGTGGGCAACATCTCGATGATGGATTAGATTTTTAATTTCGTTATTGAACCTAGGATTTTGCATCGGCTTAATCACTTTAGTTCTTAACGGCACACATTTGTTAAACAAGTACTGGAAAATACTATTTAAAACATGCAATTGACAATCAACATGGAAAGGTTTGGCAAATGGATGACCAGTCACAAGTTGTAAATTCAAGCTGAAGTACTGTTAGGTCAATGTTCTTATAGTCTCTGTAATTGAAATAAGTCGCTTAATAGTCGAAGGTGAAGTCAGAGGTCAAGAATATTAAGTCATGTCTGGAAAAAGCTGGTAGAGAAATCTGGTCATAAAGTAAAATTTTACAACGCTCTTTCATTGCAGCGAACGTGTACAAGGCCGCGCTGAGTAAACACTGCTGAGAGAACTTTTTGTTTTTTCATCCGCATGGCTTCTTTGAAAATTTGGTAGTTCTCTCTTAAAAGCTTCTCATTAACATATATTACAGCATCAGAGTTGAGACCCAATAAGAGAGCTCGTACATTTTCTCCCTCCACAAAGGGAACACCGTGGATTCGCAGTTCGCACCCACTGTTTGCCATGTTTTGGGCTACCTGTTTTGCCTCTAGACCTCCCACTCGCTTACCCAGTTCTCGCCAGTCCGCAACCTCCCGGTCCATCCGCTCAATCCGCTCACTCAGCCGATCTCTCTGAGAGCCAAGATCGACCACGTCGCGCTCCAAATTAGTGACTCGGGCAAACATCTGTTTAACCTCACCCGAGATCAGCTCCAGGCGATTCATGAGGCTGCTGAGGATGCGCTGCTCTGCATCCTTGACGTGGTTCGCGATTTGGTCGGTCTGCTCTTGGAAGCGGACCTTAAGCAGCTCCAACAGTTGTGGTGAGTGGACATCAGAAACTCGGAAAACTAAAAATGCAGTTTTATTGTGACTATCAATACCTATCGAAATGTAGAACAAATTTTTCAAATCGGACCATTCGTTAAAAAGTTATGCCTGATCAAAGATTTTATATATCTATCTCCCTCGCACTCCCTTAGCTGAGTAACGGGTATCTGATAGTCGGGGCACCCGACTATAGCGTTCTCTCTTGTTTTTTTTTTAAATTATTCGTTATGATTGTGCCGAGTTCGTGAACGATTCAGTTTTTATGCGTCAATTTTGATTTCGCAGAAAAACAATTTTTTAATAAAATTTTTAGTACTCGAAAAATCAACTTTTTGGAAAAATTTTTACTGTATGCAGAAAAAAGCAAATATTCTTGAAAATAATCGTTCACGAACACGGCACAATCATTCCGAAAATTTAAAAAAAAAATGAAGAAGATCGATCAAATAGTTCTTGTGCAATCGTGGTCACCGCAAGCCGCTATAAAAAAAAAAAGTGTTCCGAGAGAATTGCCATAACTTTGTAAATAATTCATATTTTTTCAAGACCTGAAAAAAATCCAAAGTTCCCTCAATTTTTTCGCTCAAAAAGGTATATAACCCCTTAAAGTACGAAGGCACGAGGTACTTATTCGTTCTTTGAGATGTAGCAGGAAATAGTCTCCGATATAGGTAAATCGGTTCTCGAGTCGTCACAATCTTGTGAAAGTATACCAAAGTTCTAAAATCGATCCAGTCGGTCAAGTTAAGGTCAAGAATTTTATAAGTTAAATGTGAAACATGGTCATAACGTCTTAAATTAAACACATAACGGACAATTGCGTTGAAGGCAACTACTAGTGTGCTTGTATCACGCACGTCACAGTGACCAAAAATTTCTATGCTATAAAAGAGAGTGGGAACCAGAATAACTTTAGAGATTAATAACACAGGTACACAGCCAAAAATTTCGACGAACCATTTCAACTTTTCCATAAAATATCATGGAAAAGTTGAAATAGTTCGTGGAAATTTCACAAAGTTCAATTTTGTGTTCCTGTGTAATCTTATTTGTTCAGGTACAAAGGATTTTGATGCCGAAAGCTGACGCAACAAACCATATGTGCGACCAGTTGCTTTAGCTATATGCTTGCTCCATGATAAAGTATTGCTAAAGGTTATGCCAAGATTTAAAACATGATCTTCGTAGCTAATATCTGTATTATTTATATATAATTTTAGGAGAACACTTGTGTCGATCACCCTTTTACTGATTCCGATAAACTTTGATTTTTTTGGATTTATTCCCAAGCCGTTATTGTTAGCCCACTCTCGATCCTTGAGGTACTCCCCTTGTAAGTTGCCTAAAGGTGGAAATATTCATCCCAAAGACTACAGCTTGTACTCGATCTGTTAGGTAGGATTTAACAAGCTTGACCGTTGTGCTCGAAAAGTTAAGAATATTTCGGAGTTTTGCACACAGTATGTTGTGATTCACCGAATCAAAGGCTTTGCTGTGATCAAGAAGCGTCAAAAGTGATCCACAATTTTTATCAAGCTGCTGCCTGACATCTTCCACAATATCAGTAACTTATTTTCCTCCGGAAACCAGACAGTTCAACGTGTAACAGTGAATTGTCGTTAAAAAAAATTTGTATTTGGGAAGACATAAGGTTTTCAAAAACTTTTGACAGGTCGGGAAGTATTGATATGGGTCTGAAGTCATTATTAATTTTTGGAATCGGAAGAATCTTTGCTTTTTTCCATACTGTAGGGAACGAACACGTAATTATTGCTGTATTAAAAATATGTGTGACGTGGGACAACAGCATGGGAAGTAACATTTTTATAAATTTAGGACTTATGTTATCGAGGCCTTCAGCATTGGATTTTACCTTCAGAATACTAGCAAGGACATCACACGGATTGACACACATGAAACTAAAACAAGAGAGAACGCTATAGTCGGGTGCCCCGACTATCAGTTACCCGTTACTCAGCTAAGGGAGTGCGAGGGAGATAGATATATAAAATCTTTGATCGGGCATAACTTTTTAACGAATGGTCCGATTTGAAAAATTTCTTCTACATTTCGATAGGTATTGATAGTCACAATAAAACTGCATTTTTAGTTTTCCAAAATCTTTAATGGTGTGGGCGCCAGACACCTTTAAAAAAAATTGTGTAGGGCGATTGAGGGCGTTAGAGGGGGCGTGGCAACATTTTGAAATAAACTTGCGCTGCGTAGGAACTCCAAGAATATGCATGCTAAATGCCAATCCTCTAGCTTTTATAGTTTCCGAGATATCAGCGTTCATACGGACGGACAGACGGACAGACGGACATGGCTAGTTCGACTCGGCTAGTGATCCTGATCAAGAATATATATACTTTATAGGGTCGGAAAAGCTTCCTTCTCCCTGTTACATACTTTTGCACGAATACAATATACTCTACGAGTAACGGGTATAAATATTATCACAGATAGGTACAGTATTCAGGTACGTATTGCATATCGCTTCAGGTACATCAAATTCTGAAATGTTTTTGGTTAAATTTTTCAACATCGGCGTTTAGTTCAATCTTCTGTGTGCATTTCCCTATTCCTAACTTGTTAATTTCGGCCCAAGGAAGCTTAACAGAAGAGCAATTTTTAAACTTTGATTTCAAAAATCTGCATTTAGCAGAATAAATATTTTTATTAACAATTGCTCGAGCCTCCTTTTAATTGTTTCTTAAGTCCTCAGTTTTGTAGCGCTTCCATTTACGGTGGGCAACATCTCGATGATGGATTAGATTTTTAATTTCGTTATTGAACCTAGGATTTTGCATCGGCTTAATCACTTTAGTTCTTAACGGCACACATTTGTTAAACAAGTACTGGAAAATACTATTTAAAACATGCAATTGACAATCAACATGGAAAGGTTTGGCAAATGGATGACCAGTCACAAGTTGTAAATTCAAGCTGAAGTACTGTTAGGTCAATGTTCTTATAGTCTCTGTAATTGAAATAAGTCGCTTAATAGTCGAAGGTGAAGTCAGAGGTCAAGAATATTAAGTCATGTCTGGAAAAAGCTGGTAGAGAAATCTGGTCATAAAGTAAAATTTTACAACGCTCTTTCATTGCAGCGAACGTGTACAAGGCCGCGCTGAGTAAACACTGCTGAGAGAACTTTTTGTTTTTTCATCCGCATGGCTTCTTTGAAAATTTGGTAGTTCTCTCTTAAAAGCTTCTCATTAACATATATTACAGCATCAGAGTTGAGACCCAATAAGAGAGCTCGTACATTTTCTCCCTCCACAAAGGGAACACCGTGGATTCGCAGTTCGCACCCACTGTTTGCCATGTTTTGGGCTACCTGTTTTGCCTCTAGACCTCCCACTCGCTTACCCAGTTCTCGCCAGTCCGCAACCTCCCGGTCCATCCGCTCAATCCGCTCACTCAGCCGATCTCTCTGAGAGCCAAGATCGACCACGTCGCGCTCCAAATTAGTGACTCGGGCAAACATCTGTTTAACCTCACCCGAGATCAGCTCCAGGCGATTCATGAGGCTGCTGAGGATGCGCTGCTCTGCATCCTTGACGTGGTTCGCGATTTGGTCGGTCTGCTCTTGGAAGCGGACCTTAAGCAGCTCCAACAGTTGTGGTGAGTGGACATCAGAAACTCGGTCGCTAGCTGTTCCAGCGTTGTTCCGGGTGCGCTTCGTCGGGGGTGCAGTGGAAGTCAACGACATTTTGTAGCAGTGTGTGTTTAGTGTGTTTGTGCTTGCGCAGAAGTTCGATGAAAAAGTTTGAAGGGGATAGTGAGTGAGTGGCAGAAAGAGCGGGTGCACCTCTTACGTGCGACAACGCATCGCAGACGGTCCGCACAGCTGAGCCGACCACTCAGGAAAACGTCAGCATGGGCAACAGGCCAAAGGAGAAAGCAATTCTCTCAAAACGCCGAGAGAAAAGCACCTCCGCTAAGCAGCCCGATGGGAACCTTAACCCGAGCCGAAGCCGCCCAGACGCATGGCAGAAAGCCGAGTCCAGGAAGAGAGCCCGCAAAAATAGGCGACCAGAAGCAGTGATCATCGAGGCCAACGGGAAATCCTACAGCGAGGTCCTGGCGATGGTCACTCGGCGAAGCGACGGCAAGCTGCAGGATCTTAGCGAGAGCGTGAACAAGGTGCGTCGCACAGCAAGTGGCAACCTTTTGCTCGAGCTCAGCAGAGGCAGCAACAGTAGCGCCGTGCTGATGAAGAAGGACCTGGAATCCGTCCTGGAAGGAGCTGCGGCGGTAAGGGCACTTTCAGAGGACACGAGAGTGCAATTCCTAGTGGTAAGCGACTTAGAGTGTAAGGAGGCAAAAGCGGTCCTTGCCAAGGCCAAAATTAAGGTGGTCTGGACAGTCTGCAGAGTCAGGAGGAGCGACTCGAAGCCCAGGTGCTTAAAGTGCCTCGAGATCGGCCATATCTCATCGCGATGCGCTAGTAAGGTGGACAGGAGCGGAGGCTGTTTTCGTTGCGGAGAAAAGGGGCACAAGATCGCTCAGTGCCCAAACGGCAGTGTATGCTTTTTGTGTGCAGGTAGCGACCCCAAAGCGAGAAACCACATGGCAGGCAGTCGCCAGTGCCCGCACGACACGAGACCCGTACACAAGCCCAGCGTGTGGTAGTAATTCAATTAAACTTGAATCACTGTTGAGCGGCCCACGACTTGCTTCAGCAAACCGTGCGCGAGCAGAAGACGGACTACGCCATCCTGAGTGAACCTTACCGAACGGGCGACGACGAAGAATGGGCCGCGGACCTATCGGGTAAAGCCGCCATTTGGAGGTGCGGTAGAAGCGCGCAGAACATAAGGGAGGTGAGGCAAGTTAATGGATTCGTCCGCGGAAAGGTGGGCCAGTACTGGATCTACAGCTGCTACCTCGCCCCCAGCCTCTCGCTCGCGACCTTTGGCGAAACCATAGATGAAATCTGTGCGGATGCCCGAGGGAAGCTCAACGTCCTGTTGGCGGAAGATTTCAACGCGTGGGCTGTCGACTGGGGAAGTCAGTGGACAAACGCGAGAGGACGCATAGTGGTAGAGGCCGTCGCCTCGCTAGACTTGGTGCTCCTGAACGAAGGCTCCCAACAGACGTTCAACAGGGCAGGAGCTGGCTCAGTGATCGATCTGACGTTTGCGAGTCCCAGCCTGGCGCGGCAGGCATTCTGGCGGATCGGCGATTACATCATGTGCAGCCTGGGGGTACGGCCGAGCAGGACGGAAACCCAGCTGCGTATTGTAAGGGCATACAGGACGGATACCCTAAACGTACCAGAGTTCTTAAGAGCGGCCCAAGCTCTAACTGGAGCCCAGCCCAACAGCGCTAACGAGGCAGCCGACACATTCGCCGCACGCCTAGAGTCCGCATGCGACAGAGGGATGCAGTAGCGGATACATTACCGGCAGAACCACGCGCCAACATACTGGTGGAACCAGGACGTTGCGGAGATCCGTCGATCGTGCTTACACGCTAGGAGGCAGTTGCAGCGATCGAGAGGATCAGACAGGTTCGAGGAGTGCCACCAATACTTCAAAGAGAAGAGAAGGGCTCTAAAAGTGGCCATAAGAGCGTCCAAGAGGTCATGCTATCTGCAGCTTTGCGAGGCAACACATGGGGCAGCGCCTACAGGCTAGTGGTAAAGAGGATAAAGGCAGGGAACAGAGCGGTGGAGCCCGAAGCCATGGACCACATAGTGCGTGAGCTTTTCTTGTTGGGAAACCCATTAAGGCGGCAGACAGCAGACGAAAATTGCCTTCCTGTGGGAGAGGTGGTGACAACGGCGGAAATCGCAGCGGCCGGCAGGAGACTGCCAACCAAGAAAGCCCCAGGCCCGGACTCGATCCCTAACAGGGCGTTGAAACTGGTCCTGGCCGAGGACCCGGCAGCTGTGTCGGAGATGCTCAACAAGTGCCTCCGGGAAGGACAATTTCCGGCAAGGTGGAAGAGGCAAAAGCTTCTGCTGCTGGCGAAGCCATGGAAGCCACCGGGGAAACCGTCTTCCTATCGACCCATCTGCCTACTGGACACCATAGGAAAGGTCCTGGAGTCAGTAATCTCGACCAGACTCAACGCGGCACTAGAGTCATCCGGCGGCTTATCCGACCGCCAGTTCGGGTTCCGAAAGCGTCGACTTAGCCCGCGATGCTATCGCCGGGACAAGATGGAAGGGTGGCGACAAGAAGTACTGCTTAATGGTCACACTAGACATTCGCAACGCTTTCAATTCGGCTAGCTGGGATCGGACAATGAAGGCTCTCAGGAACTTCAAATTTCGGTAGGGCGTCACCGCTACCTCATCAGTCACAGAAGAGGATGTGAGCTGAGCGTCGAAACTTCTATTTATTCAACATCTAGGAATCTGTAATTAAGAATTACATACTTCTAGGCTGTGACATACTTCAAAGCTTCGGCGCTTAACCTACCGAAATTTGCAAATCCCAGAAAGTCCGAGGTTCACTCCTCAGCGAGTGCAAGTGTGTTGAAATGCTAAATTGTTGAGTTATTTATAACCCAACTATGACCTTGAGTTCGCTTAAAATCCTCACATTTATGTTAAAAGACAGGTCAAGTCAAATAACTAATTAAATTATAATGAAAAAATTGGACCAATTGACTAAGTATATGTCGAGAGAATTAATAATAATAGAAATAAATGTAAAATATAACCAATGTAACTGAGAGAAACTTTCATTTCGAATAAAAGTTGAGAGAAAGAAGTGTGACCTTCTATGACAGTTTAAAGGTTTCAAGAGCGTGGCTAGGTGGGAACCCACCTTAGCCAAGTGTGGCGCAATTGTTGTTGGAAGATACAGTTGAGCAGAGTAGTAGAGTGTTCAGGGAATTCATTCTTTCGAGAACCTTCGAACAGGCAGCGTGTGTAAATTGCGACTCGCTACGCATCTTAGAAAGACCCAAGTGAAAATAAAGTGATGGCGGAAAAACCAACTTGAGAAGCGGTCAAGAGACCCCTGTCTCCGACATCAGAAGTGGGATCCCCATCGACACAAGAACATTCTGACAGTGTCTTGCAGTCGATTTTAGAGACACTAAACCGAAACTTCCTAGAGATGATAAAAACTGTGCAAGCAACATCGACTGCAGCATCGCAAAATATTTCGGTGACATTGCCTATGTTCAATCCTGATATGTCCGTGGATATGATCTTATCCGAGCGTCCATTGGAACGCGGATCACTAGTCATGGCGTTTAGCAAATCGCTGCATGGAAACTCTTCGCAATGGCTGTCGCAAATTTGCTTCGCTGGAATGTCGTGGCTGGAATTTAAGGATTTGTTTTTACACCGCTATGAAGGCATCGAGCCACCGTCTGCCGTACTGCTCAACATTCTCAACGGACGACCGAGTGCAAACGAGTCCTTGTCAGTATATGGCAGCAGTCACTGCTGACGAAGTGGAAAGGAATGAGTCAAGAGGACATAGCTGTTTCTTTGGTGTTGGCCCACACGTCCCAAATCGAGCCCAGGCTGCAAAGTTCCGTTTTCACTACAAACATAAAAACTCGGAATGAACTGAAGCAACTCTTAAAGGCGTTTGCGTTCAACAAAGAGAGCGACTACTCTGGATTGGATCAAGGACCGGACAGGAAGAAGTTTAAGGCGCAGGCGCAAATCAAATGTCATTATTGCGGCAAGAAAGGACATAAAGCTTTTGAGTGCCGCAAGAAGAAGGGAAAAGAGAGAAACGACGCATGACCAAATCATCATACTGGCAAACTATTGGCTGGACGAGAGCGGGCAGCAGTTACTTGCTTCAAGTGTGGCAATCCTGGTCACATAGCATCTGTATGTACGAAGGGAACGACATCGGCGAACAAGTTTAACAACGAGAAGCGAGTCGACATGTGTGCAGTGTTGGACCCAACTGGTATTATGAAGCAAATAGGTGAGAGGTTTATCTTCTTCTTCGATTCGGGTGCCGAATGCTCTTTGGTCAAGGAGAAACTTTGCAACAAGCTGGCTGGAAAAAAGATTTATAACTCGGTAGTGCTAAGAGGAATAAGGGACAACATTGTTAAACTGTAAATATTTCCGAATTTAATGTAGAAGTCCTATTTCACGTAGTAATGGATAATTACCTTAAGTACGGTATTATAATTGGTCGAGAAATGTTGCAGCTAGGTTTTGGGGTCATGATTGATGTTAACAAATTAACAATGTATAATAATCAATTTGTCAATGTAGTGAATAATGAAACTTCGATAAGTATTTTAGAAAATCTGGTTGACGATAATGTGGAATTCGCTGATAATGATAAGATAATATAAAGAAATATTTGAAATGAATTCTCAGATCGATTTATAATTGGCATGCCACACAGGCGTATAACAACAGGAGAATTAGAAATTCGTCTAATTGATGAACATAAGACTGTACAAAGACGTCCGTATAGACTAAGTGCTGAAGAAAAACTAATAGTCAGGGACAAAATCCAACAAATGATTGAAAGCAATGTCATCCGCCCAAGTAGCTCTCCATTCGCTAGTCCTATGCTTCTAGTTAAAAATAAAGATGGCAGTGATAGACTGTGCATTGATTTTCGCGAATTAAATGCGAATATGGTGTCTGATAAATATCCATTGCCATTAATATCAGATCACATATATAGATTACGTGGTAGTAAATACTTTAGCAGTTTGGACATGGCCCGCGGATTTTATCAGATACTGATTCACACTGATTACATCGAGAAGACAGTTTTCGTGAATCCAGAAGGCCAATATGAGTTCCTTGCTATGCCATTCGGTTTGAAGAACGCTTCGTCAGTATTTCAAAGAGCGATAGTACGAGCCTTAGGTGATTTGGAATACTCGTATGCAATTGTCTATATTGATGATGCAGAAGCTTTTACAAGATTGAAAGTTGTGCTTAAAGCCTTGTCAGATGCCGGGGTTTCATTCAATATAAAGAAGTGCACATTCTTCAAGACAGAAATAGAGTATCTCGGGTTTTATATTAAAGATGGCGAAACTAAACCCGATCCTAGAAAAATAGAAGCTCTATCCGCATTGAGTCAACCAACTACTGCCACGCAGTTAAGACAAGTTATAGGTTTGGCTTCATATTTCAGACAGTTTGTTCCACGATTCTCTGAACAGATGAAACCATTGTATCAGTTAACTTCTAAGGTAAATGGATTTGCTTGGAAGGAGAATCATGAACAAATACGTAAAAAGATTATTGACGTGTTGACAAGTGACCCGGTGCTGACCATATTCAACCCTGAGCTTCCGATCGAATTGCATACAGACGCCAGCGCGGATGGCTACGGATTGACGGCACATGTAGGGTGATCGAGTATTTCAGCAAGTATACATCGGCTTCAGAATCAAAATATTATTCATATGAACTAGTGACTTTAGCCGTGTATAATGCTGTCAAACATTTTCGACATTATCTGCAAGGTAGAAAGTTCGTCGTCCATACTGATTGCAATTCCTTAAAAGCGAGTCGCACAATGGCTGAATTGATACCACGAGTACACCGATGGTGAGCGGTCTTGCAGGCATTCGATTTTAGCGTAGAATATAGAAAGGGAACTCAAATGGCACACGTAGACGGCCTATCGCGAAATTCCAGAAGTCTCGAAAACGATAAACAAAGTAGTTGAGGTTCGCGTTGACTTGGTAGCGATAACGGATAATTGGCTAATCGCTGAACAGCAGAGGGATTTAGGTATAGATGATATCATGACACAAATAAACGGAGGTGAGATGCAAGTTGACAGAGCTAAAACATACGAAGTAAGAGCCGGATTGTTGTATCGCAAAATTCAGAGAACCGGCAAGACTCGTTGCTTACCAGTGATTCCGAGAGCTTTTAGGTGGTCGGTCATTAATCATGTTCACGAGGCTATAATGCATCTTGGATGGCAGAAAACTCTAAAAAAGGTCTATGAACAGTATTGGTTTGAAAGTATGTCGAAGTACGTCAGAAAGTTTGTGGAAAACTATATAACTTGTAAGCTCTCCAAACCCTCAATAGGCAAAGTACAAATGGAACTGCACCCTATTCCAAAGATAGAAATTCCCCTTCATACCGTACATATTGCTATTAGTGGGAAGCTGAGCGGCAAAAATGACTTAAAGGAGTATATCATAGTACAAATAGACTCATTCACCAAGTATGTTTACCAATATGTCACACTGGATTTGGATTCTGAAAATTGTATCAACGCAGTAAAGACAGGGGGTTTGGGGTTCCTCGGCATATAATTGCAGATCAAGGTAGGAGCTTTGCCAGTGGTCGATTCCGTGATTTTTGTTCATCAAATAAAATCCAGTTACATTTAATTGAAACAGGGGCAAGCAGGGCAAACGGCCAAGTGGAGCGCGTGATGAGCACGATAAAAGGAATGTTGACAGCAGTTGAGACAAGCGAACGCTCTTGGTAGGATGCATTGATAGCTATGAATTGTACTAGTAATCGGGTGACTAATTTCAGCCCCTTAGAGTTACTAATAGGAAAGCAGGCAAGTCCTTTGGGCATGTTACCCATAATATCTGAACCTAAGATAGATTGTAAGGAAGCTAGGGCAGAAGCTCAAGAGAATATGTGTAAAAATGCAAAATATGACAAGAGTAGAGTTGATCAAAATAAGGCAAAAGTTGTGAAACATGGGATTGGCGATCATGTCTTGCTAAGAAGTGAGGAACGGCATCAAACGAAATTGGATCCCAAGTTCAAGGGAACGTTTGTTGTAACAGAATTGCAGGGAGGTGATCGTTACCTGTCGAAATCATTGACTAGTAAAAGAACATTCAAGTATCCGCATGAGAGCTTGCGAAAACTACCAGATAATCGAGTTGCATCTGAGTTGCTCAAAGAGAGTGATGGCGTTGAAATGGAAGCAGAAGATGAGTCGAGATCTGTCACCTAAGAGGGATGCACACAACATCACACACAGAGGCTAAGTTTGATCCAATGAGAGATTGTGGCACTAAAGGTGCATATCGTCGCAAGTGGCGGCAAGAGCCTGTACTGTGTTGTGATAAATTGTAATCCAAATGGTCGGGTTTAAATTGTAATCCAAATGGTCGGGTTTGCGCAGAAGAGTACAAGCTACTAATAAGAAAGAGTTGTCCTGCCAAACTGTAATTTGAAGACACAAAAAGTGTATTGAGGGATTAAAAAAAAAAAAAGTCATGATGTAAGCTAATGAGTAACTTCAAATTTGTTTCAGATTAGCAAAATGTGATGCCAATCCAATGTTAAGCCATGCACACGAGGAATTAATAATAATATAAATAAATGTAAAATATAACCAAAGTAACTGAGAGAAATTTTCATTTCGAATAAAGAATTGAGAGAAAGAAGAGAACCTTCGTATAGGCAACGTGTGTAAATTGCGATTCGCTACGCATCTTAGAAAGACCCAAGTGAAAATAAAGTGATGGCGGGAAAAACCAACTCGAGAAGCGGCCAAGAGATCCCTGTCTCCGACATATATATGCTTGAAATTTTACATTTTACCCCTTAAAGAATGCGTAATTGACAACAATTATTAAATTTATTTAATAAAAATCAAGTTTAGTTATTTAATATAAATACAATTTATTGATTAAAACAATAAAATATGACATGGCTATTTTTTGCTACACTTTAGACTCTCTCCGTTATCCAAAGCATCCATTGACAAAAGGAAAAAATGAATATTACTCAAATTATGTTTATTTATTAGATATAACAAAATAGTTATGAAAGTTGTGGTTGACTATTTAAAATAAAATGAATAATAAAACAAGAGAGAACGCTATAGTCGGGTGCCCCGACTATCAGATACCCGTTACTCAGCCAAAGTGAGTGCGAGGGAGATGGAGATAGAAAATTTTTAACCTGGCATAACTTTTTAACGAATGGTCCGATTTGATTTCGATTTACATTTCGATAGGTATTGATAAATGCAATAAAACTGCATTTTTACTTTTCCAAAATCTTTTAAGGTGTGGGCGCTCGTTTATTGTGGGCGTTAGAGGGGGCGTGGCCCCCGGCTGAAACAAACTTGCCCTGCGTAGGAAGCCAAAGAATATGTGTGGGTAATCCCAATTCTCTAGCTTTTGTAGTTTCTGAGATCTCAGCGTTCATCCGGACGGACAGACGGACATAGCTAGATCGACTAGGCTAGTGACCCTGATCAAGAATATATATACTTTATAGGGTCGGAAACGCTTCCTTCTACCTGTTACATACTTTTGCACGAATACAATATACCCTTTTACTCTACGAGTAACGGGTATAATTAAGTAAATGTTAACCATTCTTTGAAGATAAATCAACAAAACTTTTTGAAAATTATTCTAATGAATCAAAAACCTGTTTGGAAAGAATAAAACTGATTGTATTTTGTAATTGTCGTTGCCCTGAAATAAAAGGATCGGAGCTCAACAATAATCGACTAAATAAATCTGTATTTGTTGCAATACGTGAGATCTTCCTTGTGTGTTGAAGTCGATACATTTTAATGTCCTTATTCCTTGATTCATCTGCTTCTTCGGAGAGTTCTCCCATGGGTAATATTGCGTGTTCAATAATATCAGGAGAGTGAATTAATATTTTGTGGACTGACGGGGGAGGGAATAACAGTAATACTTTGTGACGACCCAGCGTCACAAACAATAAAAAAAGAACATTCCAAAAACACATCTATCTTTTTATTCTCACTACGCCGCACCAAATTCAAAATACGCGCCAAAATCGCACACATTCAAAACGCGCGCCCAAACGGATACGCTGGTCACACTAATATATCGATAGTCAACTACCAGGTCTGGCCACACTAACCCGACCGATACTTCAATAGCCGAATACCATCGCTATATTAGAGACCCGATAACGAGGTATCGATAGCAGGATTCTCAGTATCGACCGCTCTGGGCACACTCAACGGGGCCTATATAAGCAGAGGCAAGACCCCAGATGAGTCACTTGCGTTCCGACGATCTTCAAGGAAACATCAGCAACAAGGAGAAATATCCGGATATCCAAGTAGATCGCTCCCAACGACCCAGAACACTACGAACCCGACGTACACGAAATACGTACGACGAAGCAGTTCACACTCGGCCATTCGCAATGCCAACGCGATCACTCGGCCATCCGCAGCGCCAACGCGACCACTCGGCCCATCTGCCACGTCAACACGATCACTCGGCCCATTCCGCAGCATCGGATCAATGACGGCAAGCAGTTCATCACACACGCTTCCGCAGCATCGGATCAACGACGGCAAGCAGTTCATCACACACGCTTCCGCAGCATCGGATCAACGACGGCAAGCACTTCATCACACACGCTTCCGCCGCATCGGATCAACGACGGCAAGCAGTTCATCACACACGCTTCCGCAGCATCGGATCAACGACGGCAAGCAGTTCATCACACACGCTTCCGCAGCATCGGATTAACGACGGCAAGCAGTTCATCACCCACGCTTCAGTAGCATCGGATCCCGACAGCAAGCAGTTCACCACTCGGCCCTCCCGGAGCGCCAAGCCAACAGCCGTAGCACCGAACCACCGAAGCAAGCATTGTCGACTCACATATACGTCATCATCCGACAAAACCTCACTTTACAATTACTACGAAATACACGCCTACATTATAGATCCATCCCTCTGTGTTATTATTGGGGAAAGGAAGGTAAATCGATCTATAGAGCTATATCGCCTCCCAAAACAGGGTCGTTACAACTTCTCTGTCAGTTTTATTGCTGTATCTAGTGCAAAGTTTTCGGCATTAATTATATACCCGATGACAAGGCTTGCAAAATTTTCCACAATTATTAGTTTCTTGTCCAATGCCAGTAATTTTGGCAGACATCTCAAATCATCTCAATAAAAATGTTCTGGCTGTATTTCCATAATTTGATGAACAACTTCCTCCTGTTTTTTGTTTATCAACGATAAGTCCCATTTTTGCTCTAAAGTCCAACCCAATTTTGTTTCTTCTTTTTAAAAAACGATCTCTTGTGAGGAGTCACCGAACTGACCCCCCACATTTTTCCCACTATTAAGATACTCAGCCACGGAGGCAAGAATTAAAAATGGCCACGGAGGCATTATTAGGTTTAATAAACAAAAGACTCGTAGCCCTGGAGGAATAGATCGATAGTTAAGTCTAGTATTTAAGTGTTTTCTAGTTGGTATTTTGGTGCCAAGAAGGCCGATAGATAAATATTCTTAAGAATACTCGTGTGAATATTTTTACGATAAGGGCGATCACTATTTTTACGGGAAGTGCGATCACTACCGAGACACGCGGATCTGGCGGGCTTACGTTTTGGACGCCCGAACGCATCGGTTGCACGACTCCGTCACCCAGCGAGATCACCGCCAGGACACCGGCTCCGGACCAAGACCAGGGACTAGCGAAGTAAGTTAACCAACAGTAAACCAAAACCTACAGTGCGGGTAAAAACCCACTACCCAGAATAAAAGTGAAACCAGAAAACCTACCCGTCCCGAGTCGCCTACTAATTTGGGGAATCGGGGATCGCCACTCGAGCCACACAGGACTAGCGGAAGGCAGTGTACTTATTTGACTGGTAATATCTCCGAATAAGTGCCCTGTCCTTTTCCGTCGGTATCAGCGCTGGGAACTGGCCACTTATTTGTCTGGTCATATTCTGCAAATAAGCGTACAGTTTCCCGCCGGAACCAGCGCGCGCCCCTGACTCTAGTCGGCACGAGAGTAAGTGCACCCAGTATACGCAGGCTATAGGTTCCCTTCAAAGGACTTATTTGGCTGGTGATATCTCCGAATAAGCACTCCTGTTGGGTGTCCGCGCAGCAGCCCTTCCCGGCCGGCACAGGCCAGTGACCCCACCTCGTCTTTCTGCTATCTACAAATTTATCTGTAGAGGATCCTGGGCAGACTGAGTCTATCCCAGCCCAAGAAAGTTCCTTACACTCTTGCCACTGTTTTATTTGAAGCCTATACGAAACATGAAGGAAATATTCGAAAAATCGTATATAGGCGTGAAGTGGAGATAAACCATACTCATAGCACTCTTTCTTAACTTCCTTTTCCAAGCATTTATTAATATTATTCATTTCTGTTTGTTTTGCATTGCATATGTAGCATTTTGCCGAAGGAGTTACATATTTTGCCATCCACCATTGTAAGTTGCAGACTATGATTAATTTGAATTTTCCTATTCGTTTCTAATTTGAATTCAGCAGGAGCTATTTTAGGAATTTTTTTTGTAAACTAAGGGACTGATTAAGGTCTCGAATCACATCGCTTTGTAACTCCAGTATTCTAGTAGCTGTGTGGTTTAACAAGTTTTGGAGCTCAACCTCACCATGAGTTTCACTTATTGTGATGTTTTCCGGGTAACTTTTATTTTTGTCCTTTAAAATGTTTTCGAAGCATGAAAAAAAAGAGCTCGAACTTTGTTGTTCACAAAGTTTTTAAGTAAAAAATATTGATGCTTTGTGTTTGGATTGTATATTGTCTTCTTTGCCCTTTATTCGTAGTCTTGATCGAAAGTTCATATGTACATACATAATTTGAGAGCTGCAGCTTCGGTGAAAATGAAATGAAACCGACAAATTAGTCAGCGAGCGACAGTCAATATATTCAGAAGCACCCTCTGTGTTATTCTCCTATCTATTTCCTTACATAACCTAATTAAATCGAACGCACATTTTTGGAACCTTTCGACTTCTTATTTGGGAGCCTGGGAAGCAGATCGCCACTCCGAGGAACTTCTAACGCCGCCACAGATGGACAATCACTCTGTGGGCCGCATCATATTTTGCTGAAGATTGGGGCTCCGTCGGTACGCAGCCACAGGCAACACACTTTGTGAACCCGGCTTCTGTTGTAAGTGATATAACTTTACAAGGTTTCGCTGACTAAATCGATTTATTTATTATTTCACAAGCAGCTCTCAAATCATTAGATGCAGATTCATCTAATTCAGCTAGTGGTGCCAAGCGTCGCCGTTTTGTTCTATTGGAACACTCTATAAAGTTCTGTCTTGGACGACCTCTATCTTGACTAGAGTGTATTGATTGTGTATTAAGTGGGTTAAGAATTATGATTTCCTTTTCTTTAAACCAAATAAAATATTTTTTAAGAACATTTACTTTAGTTCGGTGGCTTTTAACCCACATTTCTTTTATCTTATTTAAAATGGTAACTAGTTCTTTGGTTTTAAATCCGTATCCTTATATTTCTAATTATTGTTTTATTTGATCGCCTACGTGTTTATCCTTTATTTCATAAGAACCCTTCAATGAGCACCAAATATAAAAAATGGTAGTGCGTGAAAGTTCACACTGAGAGAATGAGCATATCAAGATATCGAAATTTATAAAGAAAAAATTAATGGTGTTATGATAGAATAATAAACATAAAAAAAGATAAAAACAAAGCACGAAAAAAGCTCCATCAATGGATAAAAACAAATACACCAAAGCTAAGAACACACACAAAATTGATGAAAAAAACGGTAAATATCGCACGAGATCAGTTTGTTGAAAAAATTATTCCACGGGAACGGGCAAAAACGGGCAACTGAAATTGTGAACATATATTCGGGACAGATCCGGATAACAACTTTATCTTTAGTTAAATGTACGCTATATTGGTTTTTATAACAATGACAAAAACAACAACCAATAAATACACAGAAACACTTTAATTTAAAAGTATAAGCCTTTTTTCACAATTCTCTTTTTAAATTACTTTAATATTCCTTTATTTAATATTTTTTAAAAAGTTTTTAAGGGCGAGCTGACTTTTTCGTGTTGCTTGACTGCACGTTTGAAGAGTTTTAATCTCCGATTTACGAAAGCTTTTACAATGAGCTTGTTAAAAAATAAATTTGAAATTTACAATTAAATTCTTTACCATTTCAAGAATCAGTGATGCCAATTTGGCAACCAAATTCAAAATTTTTTTTAAAGTTTGGCCAACCACTGTGCGATTGTTTGGTTTCCATTTAATTTTAAAATTTAATTCGAAAATATTTCTAAAATATTATTCCCAAGAGTATAAAGAAATATTTCAAAAACCACAAAATCTAGAATTTTTCACGATCTTTTTTCGATGGGAACTATAAGATATAGTTATCCGATCCGGTCGGTAACGACATATATACTACCTGCAATAAATAGAAGTCTTTTCGGAAAGTTTGGGCCCAATAACTGAGAGACTAGTTTGCGTAGAAACGGACAGCCCCAATTCGGTTGGAATTTTTTTTCAGACAAAAAAAAATTTTGAAGAATCACACGAAACAAATCCCTATATTCACCAATACACCACAAATATCCATAAAAACCAAAAAAATACAATTTCAATATGAGTGTATTTGGTGCTTTACGGACCAAGCTAAGCAATAGTTAGGATGTTTAAGTACATTCTAGTTGTACTTTTACTTACAATACGTTAATTTTATTCTTTTGTCGGTGAGTAATAGCTTAAATGCGGAAAATCATTCCATCTATGCTGTTAATTGAGTCATTCAGTTTTTCAATCGTTTTAAAGTCCATGCTTTTGAATAGTACATCCTTTAATTTCTTCTTTATTATATCCTTTCCTCTGTTGCTTGCGTCTTGGATTCTTAACATTTTGAGTTTTGTTAAATTTGTCCAATATGTTGGTTTTCTGTTTTAGCCTAGTACTCAGTACGGCGAAAACTGCTAGCTAAGCAAAGGAGTAAGCGAGAGGCAAATAGGAGCTAAAGCTTTTAGGCGGGAACCTTGTTCACCGCGGTACTCAGACGACCTAAGAAAATGGTAAGGAAATACCAAAAAAATCCATATTTAGAGGATGAATTCCGATGAACGCCTTTAGCCGCGGCCCCAAGAATAGAAAATTTGATCTTTGGATGTGTTTGTGCAGAAGCGGTGTGCCAATAAATTATAAATGGAAGAGAACCCCCAAAAACCAATGAAAAACTGCCTGTAGAAGTTCCAACAATACATATCGCCATGTAATAATAATAATAATTTAAATCTTGCGACCCAGGTCGGATCAACATTTTGTAATATTTTAAAATTGGCGCGATTTAATTTGTTTGCGGTTTAAAAACCCACCTGATTTACAATAAGACCATGCTACATGCAAAACGGGTGTACTCTGAAAACTTCGGTCACACTACAAAAGAATAATATTTTTCGATTAGTGAAACTCTTAGCCGAACTGAGTACTAGGCTTTCTCAACAAACCCAGCTGATTGAGAGTTAGACCATGTTACATGAATTGCGGATGAACCCCAAAAACTTCTGTCACACTAAAAGATTAATATTTCTCAACTAGTCAAACTCTTAGCCAATGTAAGTACTAGGCTTAACTCATCGACGCTAATTTGACGTTCATAAATATACATTTACTTAGATTTCTTTTTATAAGTTTAAACGTTAAATTTAAATTTTACAATTCAAATAACTTTAACTAGGTAAACCATAAAGGTTCAAAACAGTAAAATAAATAGTCTGTACTGCTGTTCGCAAATAAGGCAAGTTGTGGACTGTATTTAATCTTTTTATTTGGACTGGTAAAAAACTCCAAAGTTTCGGCGCCTAACCTCGCGTGCCACTTTCAATGGTTTCAATGTATGTGTGTGTTCTTAGGTATGAGCCGTAGAGGAACATAGTTATCGCCTACTTAACTTACGATATATCGATACAAAGCATTAAAGGTATTCCCTATTCCTTAGCGGGAAATATCGAATGAAAATATAACAACAAAGTATGCAACTACTGCATTAATTCTTAAACATACCAGCCCCCCTGAACGACGCGCTCAGTTAAGGGGAAGTACTGCGATCTTGGTTATAGGGCGTTTGTCGATTCCATGTGCTGTCCCGACGGTGACCACTCTGACCTTTGAGTCCTGTCCTGGGTGTACTTCCTGGATGCGACCAAGTACCCATTTCGCCGGTGGTAGGTTGGGCTCCTTGAGTACAACAAGAGTGCCTACTTCTAAGTTAGTCGTCCCTTCTTGCCACTTGCCGCGTGACTGTAGAGAAGTCAAGTATTCGGTGTGCCATCGCTTCCAAAATCCCTGTACCATGGCTTGAAGTTGATTCCACCGCACCAATCGATTCATCTGCGTGTCCAGTAAAGAAGGCTCAGGTACCGCTGTATATGGCTGTCCAATGAAAACGTACATGTTTCCAGCAGCTTCTGGGATACTCTGTCAATATTTCAGCCGTCCTGTTGCATACGAAGGTGTTCCATCGTCGAGGTGGGGCTGACAGCCAATGAAGAACGACTTCAGAGTCCGTCCAACAAAAGGTTCCTGCAATCGGGATTGACAGAGACGATTTGACGAGCGTTAGTAGTTTGGCTAGTAGATGAGCTGCTGTGAGTTCCAGTCGCGGTATCGAAATAGCTTTAATAGGAGCTACCCGAGTCTTGGCTGCGATTAGCGTGACAAACGCTTCCATCTCTGTTGTAATTCGACTGTATACAACGGCTCCGACTGCTTGTGAAGAGGCATCCGCAAATCCATGCAGCTCAATAGCGTGCGAGGGTCTGGCCACGTATCGAGGGATTGGACATTGTGCCAATATTGACAGCTCGCCTGCTAATATGCTCCAACGCCTGGCAATGTTTTCAGTCAAAGGTTTATCCCAGTTTAGTGAACAGAGCCAACATTCTTGAAAGAGTATCTCCATCATAACTGTAGCTGGGGATACAATACCCAATGGATCATATATCTTGGAGAGCTCTGACAGTAAGGTCCGCTTGGTGGGCAATTGTGTGACGATAATTGATCGCGGAGATGTAGAAAATGTGTCCGTATCGGGATCCCAAAGTAGACCCAATATTTTCACATTGTTTTATTGAGTGGTGCCTGCTTGGAAAGCGCAATCCTCCTTTGGTAGGGAATCCATAAGTGTTTTGCAATTGAAACTCCACTTTCGCAAGTTGAATTTGGCCTCCGCCAGCAGCCCGACAAGTTCCTTCTGCAGTTTTACGAGTCCGTCCTCTGTATCCGCACCTGTTGATACATCGTCAACGTATGCATCCGTTAATAGTGAGGAAGCTGCCAGTGGATATCGGTGATGATAGTCATCTGCCAATTGTTTAAGAACTCTTACTGCCAGAAAAGGTGATGGTGCTAGCCCGTAAGTTACAGTTAGCAGCCGATAGTGCTGGAGCGGGTCCCTCTCATCCTCTCGCCAAACAATCCGTTAATAATCAGAATGTTCGGGAGCTATCTTTATGCCCCGAAACATTTTCTCAATGTCCGTACAAACCACATACCGATATTGTCGGAATCTCAGACAAACTCCGAAGAGATCTCGTTGAATCGGCGGGCCGATGTGTAACCGATCATTCAGAGAATGGCCAGTGATATCCTTACCGGATCCATCAAATACCACACGACATTTGGTTGTGGAACTTTCCGCTTTGAGGACGGCATGGTGAGCTAGGTAAAAGCAATTTTTTCCTGGCACGTTGAGCTGGGGTTTATCCAGCACTTCCATGTGGCCCCGTTGTAAATAATCCTTCATTAATTCACAATATTGATTTTTCAATGCTGGGTTCCGGCGAAATTTGATTTCCAACATTGCAAATCGATTCAAAGCCTGACGCAATAAAGGGTCCTGAATTGTCGCATGTCCTTCTTGAACGGGTACTCCACAATGTATACGCCGTCCTGATCTCGTTTGTTTTTGTACCTCTTTTTGTACCTCTTCGGCTGGTACATCTCCATCATAATTAGAACTTTAATCTCCTGGACGTCTTGCGAGACTCTTGATTGCAGTTGAATTTTTGCACATCCTCGAGTTGTACCAGCGGCTTGAAAAGAAAGACCCATAACCGAAATGCGCGCGTGGGTGTGAGGTGCGCCATTGCGTTGAATGAATGCCTCCGTGGCCAATGTAATGGTTGATCCCGAATCCAAAAGAATTCGGCACAGCGTCCGTCTACCACATCTGTCCACCACATGAGCTAGTATGGTGGGCATCATGGTCTGCGCTCGAGCAAAAAATGCAGTCTCTACGGAAAAGTTCGATATTCCGGCTGTTAGAGCTTCGGTTCTTGTGCCGCTGCTGTGCGATGAGTTTGCGGCTGTGGGCTCACGTTCCCCTTGTGATTCTTGATGTACCAATGTATGATCTGATCCTTTGCAGAGCTGACATCTGAATTTCGAAGTGCACTGCCTAGCGACATGGTTGCGACTCAAACAATTAAAGCACAATTCGTGAAGCTTTACGAATGATCGACGATCTGCTATTTCCATTGATAGAAATTGAGTGCAAGCCATCATCGAGTGCGGTTGGGTGCAGACAATACAAAGTTTTTGTGATGGTTTTAACGCTTCGCCAGCGACGTGTACGTAGGCGGTGCGCCTCCCGTATGCCTTGGGAGCTGATTGACAAGATTCCAGAGCGTCGCAACTGGATAACAAAAATTCCAAGAAGGTCCCGATCTTCATGTCGTTCGAGCAGCCTTCTTGCCGTTTCGCCCAAGATTGGCGGGTTTCCATATCCAATTTGCCTAGTAGTATGTGGATTAGCCACGGGTCCCGCTGATCACATCCAAGTGCGTGTAATCCTAGAATAGATTCGTCTGCTGTATCGGCTAGCTTGCGCAGGGCAGCCACTCCCGAAGCTGCAACGTTGGGTAACGCCAAAAATCCCGCAATAAACGAGCGCGTTATAAGTGGCTTTTTGTCGTACCGATGGACGAGTATATCCCAGGCTTCCACATAATTTTCCTCGGTGACGGCAATGTGTTTTACCAAGTTGAGAACATCTCCATCAAAATAAGACTTCAAATAATGGAATTTCTGGCAGCTTTTTAGGTTTTCTCGTCGATCCACCGATCCCAGAAAGAGATCACAAAATTGAGGCCAATCTTCGTAATTGCCCCGAAAAGTTGGAATCTTGATCTTTTCAATCCTCAAGTCCGTGTGTGTATGGGATTCCCGAACCTGCTCCAAGAACTGTGTCTGCGAAGCCACCAGCTGTGCCTGCGAGGTAGCCAGTCGTTCAAGTGGGCCCTCCCCGTTGGCGATTAGGGTAGATGAATGTGTGTTTGTCCGTTTTCTTTCTGCTATGGCATCCGATAACAAAGCGTGCAATTCGTAGTACTTGGTTTCGTACTCGTGTAGATCGTGGGGTATGGCCAAATCCTCGTCTTCAGAGAGGGAGTAAGTTTCCGCAGACAGCTTTATAAGTTGATCGAACGTGTCCATGATACGGCGAAGATGATGTTCCGTGCCGCTTCTGGCTCTCAGCTGAGTGAGGTTCAGACTGCTGCTGGGGGGCGTAAGAAACTCTCAGTTGTTCCACACAGGAAGCAACTATTTGTTTCAAGATTTACGCCTGATACCACATCTGAGGATGTTTTGGAATTCATTCGTGAAAAATTCCCATCCGAGGATATTGCGGTTGAACAATTTCGATTTTCATACGCCCGTAGGATATCGTCTTTCAAAATTTTTGCTCCGCCTGATGTGTTTAAAGAACTTCTTTCTGAAAGCTTCTGGCTTAATGATGATCTGGTTATAAAAGAATTTGTTCCCAATAAACCGAGAACAAATAATAGGCCTTCCACGGTGCCAAAAAACTGAAAAGTTTATTTTTGGCTTACCAAAATGTTAGAGGACTTAACATGAAGCTACCAAAGCTTTATGCTGACTCCTCGGCATTTACGGACGATATCTTAGCTTTTACTGAAACTTGGCTGAAACCAGAGATAACAGACTCTGAAGTTCTGTCTACCAATTTTAATACCTACAGAACCGATCGCCTTTCCCGTAGGGGGGGCGGCGTTTTAATTGCCGTCACCTCCACCATAAGTTCTGAGAGAATTCACTCTCATGCCTCTAATGACATTGAATTTGTTTGTGTGAAAGTTTCCCTGCAATCCTTGTCTATTTTTATTACATGTTCGTATATTCCGCCTGGCTCTGACCTAATAATTTATGAGCAACATCTATCTGCTATTAAATCTATTTTATCCTTTTTATCCAATAGAGACCTTTTCATTGTTTTGGGTGACTTTAATCTCCCTGATATATCTTGGTCCCCCCCTGCTGACTCACTTGTCGCTTTACCTTTATCCACCCATGAGAATCAAATTACCGTAATCCCTTAAATAGGGCAAATTGTATTTTTTCCCCTTTAATTACCGAAAGTTCTCTCTTAAGAGATTTAACATCAACAACGCCAACTTACTCTCCTGGTCCTGATGGACTTCCTGGGTGTGTGCTAAAGTTTTGTGCATCAACCATCTGCAAACCTATTCTTAAACTTTTTCAATTGTCTATTTCATCATCAGTTTTTCCAACTATCTGGAAGGATTCTTTTATTATTCCACTTCACAAAAAGGGTGCGAAGGCGGATGCCCAGAATTATAGAGGTATTTCTAAATTGTCGGCTATTCCAAAAGCCTTTGAACGTATTATCACTTCTCATTTGCAACATTTATGTTCCTCGCTAATATCACCGTGTCAGCACGGTTTTGTTAAGCGAAGATCGACTACCACCAACCTACTTGAATTGTCATCAATTGTTATAAATGGATTTAACAATAAAATGCAGACTGACGTTGTATATACTGATTTCAGTAAAGCCTTTGACTCTGTTAACCACTCTCTTCTTTTATTCAAATTAGATTTGCTTGGGTTTCCATGTAATCTATTAACTTGGATTTCAAGCTATTTGAATGGGAGGACTCAGAGGGTTATATTTAAGAACGCTGTTTCAAAAACGATTCATGTGACATCTGGAGTACCTCAGGGTAGTCATTTGGGCCCTTTGCTGTTTACTTTGTTTATTAACGATCTTCCCTCTATTGTAACACATTCTCGTGTACTAATGTATGCGGATGATGTTAAGCTTTGTTTGACATATAATAATATAGAGTCTGGTTTTGGCTTACAATCAGACATTGATCATTTTCAAGTATGGTGTGAGTATAACCTCTTAAATTTGAACTGCCTAAAATGCAACGTAATGACCTTTTATAGGGTCACCCCTACCTTTATAAGTTATTCGCTTCAGAATTTGCCACTTGACCGTATATATTCAGTAAATGATTTAGGCGTTCTTCTGGACCCGAAGCTTAAATTTGACTGCCACATAATGTCGACAGTCAATAAAGCTATGAGTGTTCTTGGGTTTATAAAGCGTTGGTCAAAAGAATTTGATGACCCTTATATAACCAAATTATTATTTACCTCCCTTGTCCGTCCTATATTGGAATATTGTTCTTCGGTTTGGAGCCCACAATACCAAGTCCACATTGACCGTATAGAGTCGGTACAAAAAAAATTTCTCCTTTTTGCCCTTCGTAGTTTGAACTGGGATCAAAACGTAAGGCTACCTTCCTACCAGAGTAGATTATTATTGCTTAATTTACCGACACTTGCAAATCGTAGAAAAATGCTTGGTACCATTTTTATGCATAATCTTATAAGAGGTGATATTGATTCTGTAGAACTTGTTAGCCGCCTAACTTTTAATGTTCCCGTTAGACTAACACGTAATTATCATCCTCTAAATTTACCTCGATGTACATCAAATTTTGGTCTGCACGAGCCCTTTCGCGTTCTATGTAATAACTATAACGTTCTTTATCATTTAATTTGCACATCAACTTCTATCCCGGTATTAAAAACTAACATTTTAACTCATTTGCTTCACTCCTAACTGCATGTTTTTTTTTTTTTTTTATTATTTGTCCCGTCTTTATTGGTTTTATGTATTCTTCCTCGCGAACTCGCATTTTTGCCCAAATTTACAAAAGGGCCCCGCGCGTAACAAGCACGTGCTTGGTGTCGTTGGGCCACTTGTTTGTACTTCTCGTAGTGCATCAACGTCCATATAAAAAAAAAAAAAAAAAAAAAAAAAAGTGTCCAAAGCTGTTACGGTTGATATGAATTCCGAGGCCCGACCATGTGCGCGTGTGATTTGCGCCTTGCAAAACCCAAGGTGTGTTTTCACTGCTTGCAGCGACATTTCAATGTTTGAGGTTAAGCCCGATCTCACCAAGATGTGAAGTTTAAAAACGAGAATTTTACCACTAATTAGTTAGCAAACTAAAACGAGACCGATGCATCCGGCTCGAAGGACCAAAATGTTCGCAAATAAGGCAAGTTGTGGACTGTATTTAATCTTTTTATTTGGACTGGTAAAAAACTGCAAAGTTTCGGCGCCTAACCTCGCGTGTCACTTTCAATGGTTTCAATGTATGTGTGTGTTCTTAGAGATGAGCTGTAGAGATACATAGTTATCGCCTACTTAACTTACGATATATCGATACAAAGCATTAAAGGTATTCCCTATTCCTATTCCTATATCGAATGAAAATATAACAACAAAGTATGCAACTACTGCATTAATTCTTAAACAACTGCCATGAAATCAGACATTTGTAACACGTTTTAAAAAGGTTATGTACTGTACAAAGTACATTTGTAGTTGTTTTATTTTATTTATTATATATGGCAGTAATTTTAAGAAATAATAATTTATGTCTTAGTTTTGAAGTGTGAGCGTTATTTTTAGTTCGCAACGGAGTAATTAGGCCACTGAAATATTATTTGTATTGTTCTATTTTGTTTATAGCACCTACTTAGTCGCATACAGTTGAAAATTCAATCAAAAAGCATCAAAATAATTTTTATTATTGATCCTATTTCACAATAGGCTTATTCCACGTGAAACGTGACAGGCCCATTTGGGTCAAATCTCAGAATCAATCGAAACTTTTTTTTTCGATAGAGGATTGAAAAATAAGGATCGGTTTTTTTTTTTTTTAACTTTTACCGTTTATTTTTAAAAAATATTTTTCTCATTAAGCTCCGATTTTTCAGTTATGTATATAATATTTGGTATGCAACTTTGTGGGATATGTTCATGTCTTTTAGAAAAATAATTTAAAAAATTTTTTAATTTAAAATTAAGTATTTTTAAGGGAATTTTTAATTTAACAAATTCTGTACGCCGGAATACACGCGATTTTCGAAAAAAATAATTATCCTCATGTGGCTTCATCAATTCTTCACGGGGTGGGTAAAAAAAATTTTTGTATTTGCAATGTTTACTAATTTAGATCGAATTAAAAGTGCAGCAAGCCAGTGCCAAAAATCAAATTAAAGTGTCAAAACAGCTGTTCGCCATGCCTACGTCACAGCGCACACTATATCCGTCCTCTTCTAACTGGCCCGCGCAAGTGAACCGCACAGTGCTGCAATTTGTGAACAACCGCGCGGAAAGATATGGTTCGGCCCAAGGAATGTTGCAATTCTTTAAACAAGGAGAATCATAAAACGGTTCGAAGTGGTTTAGTCCTGGTTACCGACAAGTGGAATCCTAATTTTGTCAACTGTGTTGGGTTGAATATCTGCTCGTCATGCCGTTCAGCCTGTTACGCCAAAAATGAAGTGTTATATCCAAGAAATGTTACAGAGCACAGCTCTGACGAGGATTCTGATTTCGAGTCTAACGACATTGAAGACGAGAACCACAAGGAAGCTCTCTATGAACTGGAAGCACTCCCACCAACTGGTTTTGGCGGCAAGCGAATTCCAAGAACTACTAGTACAAACGCATCATTCGTCAACAATTTAAAAAAATGTTTAAGTAGCCAGAAAAAGTCTTCCGAAAAAATCAAAATATTGACGACTCTGCCAGACGACTGGAGTGCTATGGAAGTGTCAAGGACATTTTCTGTGTCACGTCGCCTTGCAACAAGAGCACTAAAGCAGCGTCATAACGCTGGCTTTGCCACTGCACCCCCCAAAAAAAAAAGGCAAAAAACTTGCAGATTCAATTGTTAAATGTGTTACTGACTTTTATATGTCAGATAACTCAAGTAGAGTACTACCGGGTGTGAGGGATTTTGTAACAGTTATAAAGGACAACAAAAAGGCAAAGGCGCAGAAAAGGCTTCTGCTTTTTAATCTGGATAACTTGTACAGACAGTACAAGCTTAATTTTCATGAATGTAAAATAGGATTCTCAAAGTTTTGTGAATTAAGACCTCGAGAATTCATTTTGGCTGGTCATGGCACACACAACGTCTGTGTATGCAAAATCCACCAAAACATGGACCTCAAAGTCTATGGTATAAAGCAAAATCTAAGGAAGGTTGGAGTCGATTTTGAAGATACTGCACACAGCATTGCACAAAAATCCGTGTGCGAAAATTCAGAGCCAAATTGCTTCCTGTCCTTGTGTCAAAATTGTCCGGGAGTTGAAAAAATAGTTTCAAGTCTAAAAAAGCTTTTCTTCAATAAGAAAATCTCTGCGATTACTCTTACTCAATGGATAAGTACCGACAGGTAAATTGGTGAAATATTTGGTACTTTACCCATTTAATTCTGGTTTTTTATACCCTTGCAGAGGGTATTATGATTTCAGTCAGAAGTTTGCAACGCAGTGAAGGAGACGTTTCCGACCCCATAAAGTATATATATTCTTGATCAGCATGACAAGACGAGTCGATCTAGCCATGTCCGTCTGTCCGTCTGTCCGTCCGTCTGTCCGTCTGTTTCTACGCAAACTAGTCTCTCAGTTTTAAAGCTATCGGGCTCAAACTTTCTCAAAAGTTTTCTTTCTATTGCAGGTAGTATATAAGTCAGAACCGACCGGATCGGACAACTATATCTTATAGCTCCCATATGAAGGATCGAAAAAAAACGTACAAAAACGTAAAAAAAATTACAGCTTTGGTGTTTTTTGAAATATTACCTTCTACTTTTCGGAATACTATTTTTTAAATATTTCTGAATTTCGAATTAAATTTTTATAAAATCGGATCACTATATCATATAGCTGCCATAGGAACGGTCGGAAAATTAAATGGAAATTAATAGGAAAAAAATTATATCTTTGTTGACTTTTATTACATTCTCTTCTTCTCTAGGATATGGCTTTTCTGTAAAATTTCAAAATTTCGTATTAAATTTAAAAAAATTCGGACGGCTATATTATATAGCTACCATAAGAAGGATCAAAAAATTAATGCCAAAGTTATACGAAAGCAGCTAAAATTTGGATTGTTGTAATATATACGCAAGATAATTTAAATTTAATGTTTTTCTAAATTAATAGGAATGATCTGCAAGGGTATATAAGCTTCGGCTGGCCGAAGCTAGCTTCCTTTCTTGTTTTTTATATAGGTGTGATCTAGAAGAGGTAACAGAAAACGTGAAAAGCTTCTTCGAAAACCTTGGAAAGGAACTAGTCCTGTATATAAAGCACGATTTCCTAGCAAAAACACAGGCTTCGTATTTTGCAAAAAAAAAAAGGAAACTGCGGAAAAGGGAGAGTTTATTGTAAGTTTAGACTTTGCTGAAAACTACGCTTTTCATATACAAAACGCAATCCAATCCCATCACTGGACAAACAACCAGGTCACGATCCATCCGTACGTAGTTTATTTTCGTGAAGGAGATCAAACAAAACATTTAAGTTTTGTAATAATTTCCGAGAAAAACCAACATGATACAGGATCCGTCCATTTATTTAACACAAAATTGATAAGATATCTAAAAACAAAATTTGGAAATCGACGTATAAAAAAATTAGTATACTTTTCAGACGGGGCTGCTTCGCAATACAAAAATAAATACAATTTTCTAAATTTATTGTACCACGAAAGAGATTTTCAACTAAAAGCGGAGTGGAATTTCTTTGCGACCTCGCATGGAAAAGGAGCTTGCGATGGCATTGGTGGTGCTGTCAAACGGCAAGCTTATCGAGCGAGCTTACAAAGGATCGAAGGTAATCCGATAAACACTCCTTGTAAATTGTACGACTGGGCAAAGGATTATTTCAAAAATATTGATTTCGATTTTTGTTCAATGGCGGAACATAAGATGCACGATGTTAAAATGGAAAAACGCTTTAAAAAAGCAGTAGCTGTAAAGGACACACGGCAATATCATCACTTCGCAGTTGAAAATAAAAATACATTAATATGTAAAACTTTTTCAAAAAACGATGAATTTGTCTACCACAGCATCTCTATCTAACCAAAAAAAATAAATGTTCCTATCTTTAAGAAATAATAAAGAATTGTTACTGTTTTGTTATTACTTTTAAATAAGTGCGTTTGTTTACAAATTGCAGCACTGTGCGGTTCACTTGCGCGGGCCAGTTAGAAGAGGACGAATATAGTGTGCGCTGTGACGTAGGCATAGCGAACAGCTGTTTTGACACTTTAATTGGATTTTTGGCACTGGCTTGCTGCACTTTTAATTCGATCTAAATTAGTAAACATTGCAAATACAAAAATTTTTTTTACCCACCCCGTGAAGAATTGATGAAGCCACATGAGGATAATTATTTTTTTCGGAAATCGCGTGTACTTCGGCGTACAGAATTTGTTAAATTAAAAATTCCCTTAAAAAATACTTAATTTTAAATAAAAAAAATTTTTTAAATTATTTTTCTAAAAGACATGAACATATCCCACAAAGTTGCATACCAAATATTAAAATAACTCAAACGAGTCTCAAGTGATGCATAACTGAAAAACCGGAGCTTAATGAGAAAAATATTTTTTAAAAATAAACGGTAAGAGTTTTAAAAAAAAAAAAACCGATCCTTATTTTTCAATCCTCTATCGAAAAAAAAAGTTTCGATTGATTCTGAGATTTGACCCAAATGGGCCTGTCACGTTTCACGTGGAATAAGCCAATAGCTATAATGAATGAACAAATTTTTACTTTTAAGATTCCAATTTGCCCATTGACGTATCGGTCTAGGTAGTACCGTATAAAAGTATTTTAAAATATAAAACAAAATAAAATAAGTGTCTATCGGTTTTTAAAATTTTGCTCATTAGTTGGTCATTACAGCAGGCATATGTCTGTCTTGCTTGCACCTTCGTTAAATCGTATATGAAAAATGTCGTGGAGTAACCGCATTAATAACAAAAAAGGAAGTTAACTTCGCAAGCCGAAGTTTATAAAGCCTTGCAGTTATTATAGGTACCCAAAGTTTAGTCCTGACTCGATCGTTGCTGTTCCTGGGATTCCAAATATATTATTGCCTATTAAAAATGTTGATATTAAATTGTCCAAAATTAAAACGCCTTCTTCCTTCAAAGTTACTATGTATTTATATATATTTTTTGAGATTATTCCTTTGGGAGCCTTAAGATATAATGGTCCGATCCGGCTCGCTCCGACATATGTACTACCTGCAATAGAAAGAAGACTTTTGGAAAAGTTTCATCGCGATAGCTTTAAAACTGAGAGCCTAGTTTGCATAGAAACGACGGACATGGCTAGATGGACTCGGCTATTGGTGCTGATCAAGAATATATATACCTTATGTGGTCGGAAACGCATCCTTCACTGCGTTACAAACTTCTGACTGAAATTATAATACCCTCTGCAAGGGTATAAAAATGCCTAAATCAGAAACTAGCAACAAGGAAATCGAAGAGTTGAAAACCAACGAGATGGATATATGAGAAGTATAGCACGAACGCAAAGATTTTAAAATGCGAGTCGATTCTCTTTAAATCCGTTGAGTTAGAATGTCGATTAGAAATCCTAAATACGCACATTGAAAATGCTTCGCTTATACAAAATAAAATCGGAGCAAGTGTGAGTCGGCCCTGAACAAGCGCTATCAGCATATGGTTGCCGAAGAAGCGTGTAAGGCAAAATTGGTTCAGTAGAGCCAGGCTTATCCTTAGAAAAATGGAAACTGGTTTTTTTCGTTTCTTGCTGCCATGGCCAACCCCGAAGTATGTGTGTTTTGCAACTCAGCAGAACATCAAGTAAGACACTGCACTGTTTTGCTGCCCTAACAGTTCAGCAAAGATTCGTTTTCGCAAAAAGGGCTCCCTTATGCATAAACTGCCTCCGAAAGGGCCACACGGTAAAAGGATGCAAATCGAAAATATACAGGCTGTGTAAGTCCTCACACCACACATTCGCGTTGCCACCTCCTCCTCAGCCCACGCTCTTGCAGAATACTCCATCCACTTCGCATGTTTTTCATGCGACTGCATCGGATAGAGTTATTCTTGCCACAGCCATCGTCAGCGTTCAAACAAAAAGTGGCGAATTAGTTTTGGCTCGAGCGTTGCTCGATTCTGGTTCGTAAGTTAATTTTGTGACCGATGAGCTCGCTCAGAGAGTTAAGATTAATAGAGAGGACATGTGTTTGAGCTTGCGGGGCATTGGTGGAACTAATGCTCAAGCAACCAAGAAACTACACACGATAGTGAAGTCGCGAGTGGGTAGAAGTCAGTTGTCGTCCGAATTTTACATACTAAAAAATAGTTCTATTTATCATCCGGATTAAACGGTGAATGCCAGCGGCTGGAGGGTGCCTGAAAATATTCAAATTGCAGATTCATTTTTCTTCAAGTCCCGAAAAATATATATGCTTATAGGCGCAGACTCGATTGAACTGTTGTCAATCGGCCAGATAAAGCAAGGGCCTGAGTTTCCTATTTTGTAAAAAACATTTATCGGTTGGATAGTATCAAGGAGATGTGCCTCGGAAAAAATAAGAAATACTGAAAAGTTAGTACATCTCAGCTGCCAGGAGGAAGTGTGGGAGTCAATCGACACAACCCTGCAGAAATATTGGTCTGTAGAGGACTTGCAGCCCAAGGCCAAGGTCCATACTCCTGAGCAGCAACTTTGTGAGCAACACTTTGAGAAAAATACTCAAAGATTGTCGTCTGGGAGATTTTCGGTTCGTCGGCCGTTCAAATCTGACCCACTTGAAAGTAGATTATCCAAAGATCCTTCTTTAAAAAAGATTTATCTTAATTTCATGGAAGAATATGAAGCCATGGGCAACATGTCTTCAGCTAAAAATAAAATTCCAGACAGTCCGCACTATTTCAATCCGCACCAATGCGTACTGAGACCTCAAGGCACATCGACAAAAATGAGAGTGGTATTCGACGCCTCGAGCCGTACATCAATGCAGGTCGCGTTGAATTACATCTTGATGGTAGGCCCCACCATTCATGAGGAGCACTATTCGACCCTGCTTCGGTTCAGACTGCACAAGTTTGCGCTTGCATCAGACGTAAAAAAGATGTATCGTCAAGTAATGGTTGACGAAGCTGACCGAAACTTTCAGCTCATAGTATGAAGACGAGATCCAACTGAGTCTCAAAAAATCTTCAAGCTGAACACCGTGACATATAAAACTTCGCCAGCACCCTATCTGGCGATTCGGTGTTTAATGCGGCTTGGAGAGATCGCGCAAGATTCGTGTCCAAAAGCCGCCAAGGTTATTCAGAAGCGCGCGAGACAAAGTTTCTCAGGTATTGCAGGATGCAGGATTTGAATTGGCAAAGTGGTTTTCTAACTGCCCTGAGTTGTCCGCATCTGAAAGCGCTGTCATGCCGCTAACGGCAGACTCAGACGTAACTAAAACCCTCTGTGTGTTTTTTTGTTGCCGGGTAAAGATTACTTTTAATTTTGGTTGGATGACTCTTTCCTGGATCTTCGTGCGACAAAACGAAACATACTGTCGGTAACTGCCCGACTTTTCGATCCGCTCGGCCTATTGTCTTTGTGTGTCTTCGAAAGTTAGACTGGGACGAGTCACTGCCAATGCAACCGCAGACATCTTGGGAAGCTTTCAAGGGCACGCTGTTGCCCCAGCCCAAGATCAAGGTATCGCGATTCGTTCATACAGACGCCAAAGTCCCGGCAAAAATACATGGTTTCGCTGACGCTTCCATGCGAGCATATGCAGCGTGCATCTATGTTCGCATTAGTACCGCTGAAGGTTTAAAAGTATCTTTATTGACGGCAAAATCCAAAGTAGCTCCCCCCAAGACGAAAACTTTGCCCCGCCTTGAGTTGTGCGCAGCTCACCTTCTTGCGGATCTTTATTATTTTTCCGATTACAAAAGTGTTCCTTTGGACAGATTCGCATATCACTTTGCATTGGATCAAAACGCATCCTTCGTCGTTGTCGCTTTTCGACTCAAACCGAGGTCCGGTGATTCAAGAGTGATCGGAAAAAGCAATCTGGCGACATGTCCCCACGAAAGTAAACCCAGCGGACATTGTGAGGAACTAACAGCTTCAATTTGGTTCGCTGGGCCGTCGAAAAAGACACTTTGAAGTACCTGCTAAGGTCGTGTCGATGGAATTACGCAAATCAGCATTGGCCCTTGTGGTAATCACAGAGCCCAATCATGTGCTTCAGAAAATAGAATTATTTTCGTCGCACATAAGGCTTCTAAGAGTTTTCGTGTGGGTCTTTCGGTTTATTCAAAGGTGCAAAAAAGTGTCGCAGCCCTGTGAAAAAATAACCAAAATAACTGAATTTTGCGTTCGAGAAAATAGTGGAAGTTCACGACAAGGTGGGGGACAAGGATGAGAGTTTGCGTTCATACCGCCCAGAGCACCTCACTTCGGCGGACTTTGGGAGGCAGGTGTAAAGTCTGCAAAGCACCTGTGCCTTCGGACGGTCGGCGAAGATATCCTGACCGCGGAGGAGCTCGGAACTCTCTTCACCAGCGTGGATGCCGTCCTCAACTCCAGGCCCCTCGGAGCGATCAGCACCGATCCAAACGACGGCGAAGCACTAAGCCCACACCATCTCCTGATCGGCGGGCCCCTCTTGTCACCCCCTCAGTAGCACTCCCGGACCAAGTGATCGCAACTTGCTTACGACGATGGCGCAGTGTCTCGTGTCTCAAGCACAGGTTTTGGCAACGATGGTCCCGGGAGTGTGTCTTTAGCCTCCAGGCGAAAAACAAGTGGCATCAGGAGGTCAGTGGATGATCGGGCGGATCGTGGAAGTGCACGTCGGCGCTGACGGCAAGGTCCGAGTGGCGGACGTGAGGCCAAAGGATGGGACGTATCGGCGAGTGGTTCATAGGCTGGCGGTGCTGCCTGTGGCGTGCTGAAGACGGTGGTCC
Organism: Drosophila pseudotakahashii; assembly: GCA_035046095.1. Taxonomy (NCBI): domain Eukaryota; kingdom Metazoa; phylum Arthropoda; class Insecta; order Diptera; family Drosophilidae; genus Drosophila; species Drosophila pseudotakahashii. The sequence goes on from JAWNOE010000102.1 coordinate 200,665, forward strand.
TTCAGAGGGGGCGGTGTTCGCGCACTTTGCGCTTTAATTTGAAATTTGTTGGATAGTGTAAGGCGGGTCTTCGGTATCTGTGGGAATTTTGGTTGCGCAATTAAACTTTCGATCGCTCTCACCCCGTAGTTAAGATAGGCTTAAGCATTATACAATGGAATTGAAGAGTTGGTAATCATATGATATTCATTGCGCACACTCCTTATCGTTGTCGAAATAAATCCTGAAATTTCCCGGCAATCACCAGTTTATGCGTTGTTAATACAAAATAGTATTGAATTTTCAGGGCTATTGACTTAACCCTGTTTTATTTTACATGGGTTTTGTGTAGTCAACTAAATGTGTGCAAAAGTGAGGTACTTTTGGGTCTTCGGTATCTGTGGGAATTTTTGTTGTATTTTCCAGTATATTGAGTATTATTTTCCTATCGTTGAAGGTCCAACCATAGTTAAATAAACAAAAAAAAAAAAAGGACAAGAAAGGAAGTTAGCTTTGGCAAGCCGAAGTTTATATACCCTTGCGAAATAAATCCTGAAATTTCCCGGCAATCACCAGTTTATGCGTTGTTAATACAAAATAGTATTGAATTTTCAGGGCTATTGACATAACCCTGTTTTTTTACATGGGTTTTGTGTAGTCAACTAAATGTGTGCAAAAGTGAGGTACTTTTTGGGTCTTCGGTATCTGTGGGAATTTTTGTTGTATTTTCCAGTATATTTCCAGTAATACAAAAAAAAAGGACAAGAAAGGAAGTTAGCTTCGGCAATCCGAAGTATATATATATATACCCAAGGTTTAGTCCTCACTCGATCGGTGCTGTTTCTGGGATTACAAATATATTAGTGCCTATTAAAAATGTCAATATTAAATTTTCAAAAATTAACACTCCTACTTCCTACAAAGTTACAATGGATTTTTATATATTTTTATTATTTCAGTCAAAAGTTTGTAACGCAGTGAAGGGGACGTTTCCGACCACATAAAGTATATATATTCTTGATCCGTCTGTCCGTTTGGGAAAGTTTCATCGCCATAGCTTTAAAACTGAGAGACTAGTTAGCATAGAAACGGACAGACGGATCGATGGACAGCCGGACATGGCTAGATGGACTCGGCTATTGGTGCTGATCAAGAATATATATACTTTATGTGGTCGGAAAAGTCTCCTTCACTGCGGTGGAAACATCTTTTTCCCTTCGGGTTGTTAATGTCAATAAAATGTAAATTTTATTTTTGGCTAGCACTGTACAATTTTTTAAATGTGTGTAAATTTCTGAATTTCCTTTCTAAGTCATAGCGTTGTCAAACAGACAGATGGGCATGGCTAGATGTCTAGTGATCCTAACCCAGAGTATAGGTTCGGAAACACTTCCTTCTGCCTCTTACACACAACGAATACAATGAACCCTTTTACCCTATTATTAAAGGTTATCCTAAAAAAATGTTGTTTTACCAAAGCTTACTGATACTAACTAACTTATATTAAAAAATGTACTTTTATTTGTATTTAAAGAACTATTAAGCTTCATCGATGCCCAAGGACCAAGATTTTCTATTGAACCTCCGAATCTTATTGTATTTATCAACACTTTAGGAAATACAATCGATTGTGCTGCTAATGGACATCCACAACCACAAATACAGTGGATAGATGCAGAAAGTAATCCCATAACAACTATTTTAAAGGTAATGAAATCAATTTAAAAAATTCGAGCTCAAAATGGCTCTTGTTGAATTTACAAACAATTGTTATTTGTTGAAAAGTTTCACGTAACTTAAGGCACGTAAAATTCGATTTGTTGTTGTTTGTTGCTGTCTAAAATTGTAACCACGTTAAGAAGAACTACTAATAGACTTTATAATTTGATTTTAAAGTAAATAATGAGAAGAGATTATACTTTTATGTTGCAGAGTTGTCATGACTTTTAGTAAATTAAGGTGACAACTCTGGTTCTCAACGATTCAACGAAATTTTCAACAGCCTCGGTGCTGTTGAATTGCTGAAATTTCTGGAAGTTGACTTTGTATGGAACAGCTAATTAACAGCTGACCAAAATTTAACCATTCAGCAATTCAACAGTTTAGGGAATACGCTGACTGTCTTTCTATCTGTCCGATACTATCGGCTTTTATATCGGTGATCCTTATGTGCGGTGTTCCTGTCAGGCATTTTTGGGTGCTCCCGAGTAAAAGTTCCATAAGAAACTTATGTTCCACCAACAGGTTCAGCGGTATAACTAAGAATAAAAAACCGATGTTTGCCGACATTTGGAATTGGGGGGCCTATGTAATTGGTTTTACCTTGACTATTTTCGCTGAAATCCACTCTCAATACATCACGACATTCCTACTCCTAAAACTTACACGATATCTCTAATGGAAAACCAATTTAAACAAGAAAGGAAGCTAGCTTCAGACAGCCGAAGATTATCATTTAATCAACAAAAATATAATTTTTGTCCTATTAATTTCCATTTAATTTAATTAAAAACTCAGAAATATTAAAAAAATAATACTCCCAGGAGTAGAAGGTAATATTTCAAAAAACACCGAAGCTAGAATTTACGACCTGCAATAGAATTACAACTTTTAGGAAAGTTTGAGCACGATATCTTTAAAACTGAGAGACTAACTTGCATTGAAACTGACAGACAGACGGACGAACATGGCTAGATCGACTCCTCTAGTGATGCTGATCAAGAATATATATACTTTAAGTGGTCGGAAACGTCTCCTTCACAGGACTGACTTCTTCTGAATCATTATACACTCTGCAAGGGTATAAAAATTATATTTTATACTAGATTTTATTATTCATGAAATCTACTGTCCACTGTATGCTTTAATTTATGTTTTATGCTTTAATGTTGTCAAATTTTAAATAAGTTCAGGCAACCCATAGAATGCGAGAAGACATGTTTGTATGAAGGAATGGCAGCCTTATTTATCAGATCAGTTGTTCTGTTCCATAACATTTTTCTTGTTAAAAACCGAAAAAAATGCGCAAGGAAGAGTAGAGATTGAACATCAGCAGAGGAAGTTCGCGTGTGTCTCACGAAAATTAAAGTTTCAGAATAAGTATAGCAACTGTATAAAAACAAGAGAGAACGCTATAGTCGGAGATATAAAACATTTCGATTGGTATTGATAAACACAATAAAACTGAATTTTTACTTTTCCGAAATCTTTAAAGGTGGGGGCGTGGCCCTCGTCTGCAAGAATCTGCATGCAAAATGCCAATCTTCTAGCTTTTATAGTTTCCGAGATCTCAGCGTTCATACGGACGGACAAACAGACAGACGGACGGACATGGCTAGATCGACTTGGCTAGTGATCCCGATCAAGAATATATATACTTTATTGGAAATGCTTCCTTCTAGCTGTTACATACTTTTGCACGAACACAATATACCCTTTTACTCTATAAAACTTTATACCTTATAAAAACTGTATTGATCGAAGAATAAATCATGTTTAATAAGTTAATAAACTTACAAACCAACGGAAGCCATTCTCTAAAATTTTAAAGGCTCGACCGAGAACAATAGTCAAACAACAAATTAAGTGTGATACGCGGTCAAAAAACTATTCAGATTTTGTGCTAAAAATCTATCGATCGTAGTTAATTAATAAAAACTAAACGGAGAAACTAGGAAGTTATAAAACTGATACGAGAAGGAGAGACTAAAAAACAATCTAGAAAAGCTGAGAATTTGCGCAATTCCATAAAGTTTTCCAAAGTGTTGTAAAATTCTGAAACTACAAAACTGGTTCTGTGGCGACAAGTTAATTTCTAACGTAAGACGACGAAAGGCGTATATGCAATCCGTTGTCGCGGCACACAATAATGGTTGATGCGACCACCTAACTAGGAGGAGAAATTGGAAACGTAAAATCTGGAGGAGATCACGACGATGCAGAGATCCAGATGATGAGATTGAGACGAGTTGAAAGCGGTTGACCAAACATGGAGGCGCGATTGAAGGCGGTATTGAAGGCGCGTGTGAAGAGGGAATTGAAAATCAGTTCGAAAATCAATTATCAGAGTAGACAACGGCTGCAGCTTTTATTACAACGATTTACCAGAGACAAATTTGAAACAGAGCTTCAAATAGCAGAGATGAGCAACAAAAGACGAGAGACAGCAGGTGATTTGCAAGTATAAATCCATACATGGGCGGTTCTTTTACAAACCGAACCCCTTTTCTTGGATCACATTTTTGATTTTCCAGAAGCTTTTTTTTCAGGGACCGTAATAATATCGCTCACAAAATAATCATTATTTCTGAGCGATATTTTTTTTCGCTTACAAATAATCATTAAATGGTAATTTATAATTTTTACTCAAAAAAAAAATAATTATTATTTACGGTCCCTGTTTTTTTTACGTATACTATTCGGAAAATAAGTAAACACGTAGATCAGGATTTGGCCGAAAAACATTTTTTTTTTGACACGCTCGTTCAAGGTGAACTGCAGTTCGAAAATTGTGATAGTTAATTGTTTTTAAATCAAATAAAACATTGCAAGGTCAGCGGCGATTCACAAATCACAATGTTCACAGTGAAAGCAGGAGATTGTTCCAATGTTACACCAGAGATTCGATTTTTCGGTAAAAACTTGATTTTCTTCGGAGATATGAAACACACGTCCGTTCTACGGTTCGGTTCGATTTTTTTCATTATGAACAAAAAAGGAACAACTATCTAATAATTGGCTGCAGGGCAATCCATCGCCACAATAAAAAAAGGAAAGAAGATCATCACACAAGAAGAAGCCTACAAAAAGGGCGTGGCCGCAAATAATTTTTTTGTATAAATTGTAGGGAAAAGAGCGTTTTCTTGCCGGGGTGTGATTTGGGCGGTGTGATTAGCGAATTTGATTAATAAAACTCGAAATGCGAATTGTGTGTGTTCTAGGCGATCGTATTTTTAATAATAATGACCATTTACGTGTCGGCGCAGCGGCTAACTCGTTGTGAATACAAGAATGGTGAATGGTGAATACAAATGCGAGAATGGTAAAGACAAAATGCAAGAATGATACGCGCGAGATTTAAATACATTTCAACTAGTTTATCAGAATTAATTATATGAGTTTTAATAGAAAGTTTGCGTTAACCCAACATCCTGGCCCCATTGAAATTACGCTCGTGAATTTCAACAGACAGGTAATAGTGCCAGCTTATGTATAGGACGCCTGATGATGCCCTTGGATGTGCGAACGTCAGCCACTCAAACTCGACGATCCTTACCTGACGTAGTAGCTTCTACTCGACCCATTATCCAGCGTTGTGGAGGCACGTTGTCTTCATGAACGATGACCATGCTTCCAATGGCTACGTTGTACATTACCTTGTTCCAGCTCGATCGCATCTGCATCTCTACTACATACTCATGGACCCATCGTTGCCAAAAATGTTGCTTTATTGCGCTGACTCTTCTCCAACGCTCCAAGTTGTCGATGTTTCCGACTTCAGACGGGTCTTCAGGCAACGCACGTAACGAGTTTCCTACGAGGAAGTGGCCCGGAGTGAGGGCCTCCAAGTCGTAAGGATCGGATGATAGTGGCGATATTGGTCGCGAATTTAGGATTGCTTCGATGTCGATGAGGACCGTGCTGAGTTCTTCGAAGGTTAGGCGCGCGTTTATGATAGAACGATTTAAAAGTCCCTTCGCACTCTTCACGGCGGCCTCCCACAGTCCTCCGATGTGTGGAGCCCTGAGGGGTATAAATCGAAAGTTTATAAACTCGTTTGAGCAAAAGGATGTAATAGCTGATGTAGTTTCGGTTTTAAACAAAAATTCGCGAAGAGCCTTCAATTTGTTACAAGCCCCAACAAAATTTGTGGCATTGTCACAAAATATATCGGTTGATAGTCCGCGTCTCCCAATCATGCGTTTTAAGGCCGCTATAAATGCCTCCGTTGAAAGGTCCGAAACCAATTCGATATGGACGGCCTTTGATGCAAAGCATACGAATATGCATATATAACCCTTTGTTGGGCCCTTTCCTCTTATACGCATGTATATATTGACTGGTCCAGCGAAGTCAACACCGCATCGTGCAAATGGTCTTGAGACTGTTAGACGCGCCACCGGAAGATTTCCCATGATTTGTCGCTGTAGCTGTGGCTTATAACGCACGCAATGTATGCACGATCTAACAACGCGTCTGGCTGCACCTCGAGCATTTACAATCCAAACGAAACAATCACTAACGCCTTCGGACCCGCGTGATAATTTCGGATGTGAAGATGTTTGATGTAGCGCTGAACGAACTCGTCCTTGCTGCTGAGCAAGATTGGGTGTACTTGAGATTCTGGCAGATTCGATTGTTGTAGCCTGCCACCGACCTTTAATAGCGGAAATCCGTCTATGGTGTCTAGAAAAGGGGTTAAAAACTTTAGTTGTGTACGAACTTCTTCACATCTTTGTAAAGATCGAAGCTCCTGAGGAAATGACTGCCCTTGTAGATTCCAAATAATGCAGTGGAATGCTCGATTAGCTCTGGTGGCGACGGAGAAGTTGTATCGAATGACGCTATTTTTCGTGAACTATTTACGAACCGAAGCATCCACGCTACGGTACGAAGGCAACGAGGATGAGAGCTAGTGTTTGCGACTGAGTTGAGCAAGGGAAAGTCATGTATTTTTGCGACGAATGCTGCTTTGCGCCTCTCACATGAGACTAATTCGGGATCTATCTGACCTCGTTTGTCCTTTGGCCAGTATTCTATTGGTTGTTGTAGATAAGAGGGTCCAGTGAACCAAATAGAGTCGGCTAGTTCTAAGGGGGTGCACCCTCTGGATACCTCTACCATTCGCCTCCTGGTATACTGTTTTTAGAAAGGCTTGCTAACAACTACGATGTTCGGGGAAGACCTTGTCCACCTTTTCCACTTCATCTTACTGCCAAAGTTTTTTTAGGTTTTTGTTTATCGATTCCTCTAATGTAAGAGAATAACAATGCGATGTTGATTTGTCCGACTGAAATTATGTCGAAAATGCTTCAGTTCCTAACAGAAAATCTATTGGGCGAGATCTATAGAATGTATCATCTGCTAGTGGAGTATTTCGAGGCCAATTCCAAGATGAGGTGTCTATATCGGAAATTGGCTGATAGGCGATTTGCTTAGTGACACAGAATTCAAGCGCAAGTTCGAAATTGTTAAGCCGAGACTTAATTGATGTTGTTGCCAGTTGTCTTATCCGGGTTTGGCTGTCCCCGATGCTACAGATATTTATATTGCTGTTACTCCGTGGTAACCGAAGGGCTTGAGCGAAGCTATCAGAAAGAAAGTTGACTTGCGAGCATGAATCAAGTAATGCTCGACCAATTCTATAGTTACCGTTTGCATCCCTTACGAAAACCATGGCCGTGCCCAAGATAACTTGGTCATGTGAATAGCCTTTATGAGTGTGAGAAACAACGTCGACGCTGGATGGTGGTTCCGAATGGGTTTGTTGAGCTAAATTTGTACTGTCACGATGAAGCAGGGTGTGATGTGATCGAGAGCACAAACGACATTTTTGGCTAGAAAGACACTTAGACAGATGATGTCCCTTTCCTTATGGGGTTATTCCACTACATTGTGCGGCTCATTCATTAAAACATTCATTAGAGGCTTAGAAAGGGACAAATATATATGCATTTTCTTGGATTTGTTTGGATAAGATGGCATGGTCACTCAGAATTTAAACGTTAAATTTAAACTTTAATTCAAATAACTTTAAAGCTGTAAAATTAATAGTGTGTATTGTCATGAAAGCAGACATTTTTAACACGCTTTTAAAATGTTTTGGGCTGTACAAAGTATTTGTACATACGTATTTATATTTAATTGTATCAATTTTATAAAACTTTATAGACGCATGACGTTATTTTTAGTTAGAAACGGATTAATTAGGCCGCTGAAATATTTTTTGTATTGTTCTTATTTGTTTATATATTTATTATTGATACCATTTCACATTTGCTCTAGTGAATGAGCCAAATTGTACTTTTTAGATTCAATTTTGCTCATTGCTCATCGCTCTAGGTAATACCGTATGGATGTATTTAAAAATACCTCAAAAAAATACCGAAAATGCCCATTACAATTTACAATTTTTCTGATTGATTGCTCATTGCAGCCGACATATATCTGTCTTGCTCGCACCTATGTAAAATCGTATAGGCTGAGAAAAATTTGGTCTAATGAATAAGCCGAACAATGTAGTGGAATACCCGCATAAGCAGTTTAGGCAGAGCAATTGTCTTTTAGCAACTTCATACCGCTGCTGGGCTGTTAGAGTTTTGAATTGGGGGCAGCTAAATATTTTATGATTAGCATCGGAGCAATAGAGGCGGGTCTGAGTGGTACAATTAAAGCTTGCCCCTAGACGTTGTCCTTGTTGATAGGGATATCTACCGCCACTAACTGCTTGGTGCGCTTTCGGTCTGGTCGGAAGTTTCCAGGTATTTACAATGCCTATCAATTAGTGCTATACACTCATTCCATTTGGGTAAGCCCGCAAAGCTTAATGACTCATTCCATTTCTTCTTGGTGAGCGGATCAACCTTCTGCATTATAATTGAAATTAGCATGGCCTGAGCAATTTCGGATTCAGAACCCAATGACCTCAGCGAGTTATATAGGGCGGCTGCATTATCTATTAGGCTACGAAGTTGGTTACTATTTGGTTTGGTAACGGCCGGCAGGTTGAACAAGGATGATATGCAATCTAAAAGCACCATAGTGGGGTTATCATAGCGCTCCTTGAGGCGCTCGAGAGCCTTTGGGTAGTTGTCGGGAGTTATTTGAAAGGCCTTTACTGTCTCAAAAGCTGCTCCAGATAAGCAACTGATAAGCTGATTGAATTTTTTTTAATATTCGATAAGCCTGCATGTTGATCTATTACTTGCTTAAACGATGTAATGAAGTTTTTGTAGCCAGAATAATTTCCGTCAAATTTGGGGAGCTCAATACAGTGAAGTTGTGAAAATCTTCTCCAAGCTGCTCCTTAATCCAAACTGTAACAGAGACATATAAATCTTCTAGCTCACCGCGCGATGAATCCGAAGGGTGAAGCTCCTCTATTTTTGTTTCTATTTTTGAAATATGCCTCCAGGATTCCAAGCCAGCAGTTTAGCTGACCCGTAGACATATCCGAAGAATTTTCTTCCTCATGTGTACCCTGTTGTTTGCTACCGATCCGAGAAATGTTCCTGCGAATGTTTACACGTTGTTGTTTTAGCTGATCGAGACTCATATTGTTGCAATAGAATTTTCCGCTTTTTGTAGCGAAACAAAATAGACCAGAATACCTTCAAGTACCGTTGGCGACGAAAATAGAATACTTATTGGTTATCCAGCGAAGTTCCAGTTAAGCCAGCGACGACGAGTTCCAGCTTTGTGTGCGAGTGGAAATTTCCAATAGACCAACTGTAAACGAATGGCGTGTTTTTCCAGGCAAATATCCAGCGAGGCGAAGATCAACGGTAAATGGCAACTGTGCGAAGCGACGACAAAAGGGGATGACGATTAAGCAATCCAATGACGAAAAATCCAAGTTAAGCGAAATTAATCACACAGCCCCACGTTGGGCGCCAAATGCAGGGACAAGAGCGTTTTCTTGCCGGGGTGTAATTTGGGCGGTGTGATTAGCGAATTTGATTAATAAAACTCGAAATGCGAATTGTGTGTGTTCTAGGCGATCGTATTTTTAATAATAATGACCATTTACGTGTCGGCGCAGCGGCTAACTCGGCTAACTACAAGAATGGTGAATACAAATGCGAGAATGGTAAAGACAAAATGCAAGAATGATACGCGCGAGATTTAAATACATTTCAACTAGTTTATCAGAATTAATTATATGAGTTTTAATAGAAAGTTTGCGTTAACCCAACATAAATATTTAAGAATATTAAGTAAAGAAAATAAAACAAAGTGGAAGAATTAATTTCCACTTTTTAAAAATTTCTAAAATGAATCCTCCTCAAAAGCAGGCTGGAGAACAAGCAATAAAAGACCACACATAGCGAGTTCTCCTCCAGAGCCTACAAACAATCAGGCAGTAAATAATACCACAATGTTAAATGTAGGAGAATTAATAAAACAAATTGTACATTATGAATTGAATTTATTAAAAGATGAGATGAGGAAATTTAAAACAGCAGCTATTTAATAAAAAATAAAAAAAGCTGGAGAGAGTCAGCTGAAATAGCTATGGGGCAATATGCCAGTCGCAGCGATAGGTTTTGTTCTGTATTGTCAAGTTTAAGAAACAAAATAACTTAACGGTACGGTTTTAAATTTTGATGCCATATAGCCAGACTTGACTTTCTCTTTAGTGACAAACGTCCGTTGAACAAGAATTAAGTGTATTAAGCCAGGGTAAATTATCCATTATCCATAATCCATATCCATAACTATAGAACATTTAATAGAAAATTAACTCTACTAATTTTTTGTAATGTAGCCGGACAAAAAAATTTGAAAGATAAAAATAATAAAAATTGGGTAAAATTATATAAGAACAAAGTAATCAGCATGCCAAGTTACGAAATCCCAGCTCAATCCCTTATTGGTTAAAAAAATTCAGGAAAAACATGAAAAACAAGTTAAAATTTAGAATAGTTTTTCTAAAAAGAAAACCGAAAACTTTGTGGGGGCGATCAACTTTAATTTTTGCAAGGCGAAAACGAAAAATAATACGTGTGGTCGATATAACTCAATTCCAACGATTAAACGACTATATTTTTACAAAGTTCTTAGAGCCTAGCTTAACGACAGTTGATAAAGACGGGGCGAATTCGCAGAGAGCGAGAGAGAACTTTATTGAGCACCCGCCTTCGTCCTAAACTAACTTACACTAAACTTCAAACCTCAAGTCAAATTCAATTAAATCTCGCAACACCGGACCCGTTGAACGCTTCAGGCTTCAACTAATAGGAAGCGGCGCCAATTTATGGATGGCCCGCCGAATAACTCCTCCGCTCGTCCTAACGTTGACGACCCTGACCATGCCGTCCTCCCCTGCGTGCCTGGCGACGATTCTCCCCAGGAGCTATTGTTGGGGCGGAAGGTTGTCCTCCGCCACGACGACGAGATCTCCCTCGCTGATGTTAGGCTGCTGCTGGTCCCACTTGCCCGGAATTTGTAGGCCCAGGACATATTCCCGGGACCATCGCCGCCAGAACATTTGCCTGACTGACGAGACAAGCCGCCATCGCCGTAAGCAGCTGAGACCCTCCTGGTCCGGGGTCCGGAGTGCTGGTGTGGTGAGCAGCGGCCCGCCTGTCAGCAGGTGCCCGGGAGTCCGCGCCTCTCCGTCGCTTGGGTCGTGGCTGATCGCTCCGAGCGGGCGGGACATAGCTCTGCACAAATTGGGAGCGTTTCGTCAACAACAATGGAAACTTGGCATCGTATGATATAGAAGCGTTAAAAGTGACACCAAGTCCCCTTGTCTTCATGAATGCATGGATTCAATCGCTGAAGACTTGAGCCAACTCTGGAGCCTTTACGGACTTCTTCCCTTTCTTCGTAATACTCGTGTTTTTGTAATACTTCGACAATTTTTAAAAAGGCTTCATTATATTCAGTAGGTGACAAAGTTTTTTCAAATACTTTACTTTTGTCTTTGCATTTTCTAATGAAGCGGAACATATAAACGAATACCCTAAGCAGTTTAAGGTGTGACGAAAATCCCTCGATGACATCTACCAAGTCCGAATTTTGTACAGCAGCGGTCAGCCCGGCCGCAGTCTTCCTTGATTCTTGTAGTAGGACTTGTTCATCTAGGTCAAAGTGTGCATTTTGGGGCCAGTTTTCTTTTCCTTCCTTTAGATACGCTGGTCCAGCAAACCATATCGACTGTATAATTTCGTCGACGTCACAACCTCTTGATACAATATCTGCTAGGTTCTGATTCGTTGGGACATGCCGCCATGTAGCTTCACCTGACCACTCTTGAATCTCCGCAACTTTATTCGATACAAATGTGGACAACGAAGATGAATGAGAGCGGATCCAATGATGCGTAACTTCAGAATCCGACCAATAAACATTTCGTTCGATAGGTACCTTCAATAGGGGCTTGATTTTGTGACAGAGATCTGCGAGAAGGTGAGCGGCACATAACTCAAGTCTTGGAAGCGTCTTAGCTTGAGCGGCGCTACTTTTGACTTTGACGTTAACAATGATACTTTATAACCTTCTGCAGTTTTGCTACGAATGTAGACGCAAGCTCCATAAGCTCTTAAGGATGCGTCGGCAAAGGCATGTAATTGGACCGGTGACATTGGATCGGTATGCACAAACCGAGGAATTGATATTTCTTCTAAATTAGACAGTGTTATCTTTTCCAAATGCATCGGAATCGACTCATCCCAATCTAACTTATTGAGCCAAAGTTCCTGCAAAAGGATCTTTCCTCTAATTACAATTGGACTTTATAAGCTGAGGGGGTCAAACAGCTTCGATGTCACCGATAGAATGTTTCGTTTTGTCGCTCGAAGACCCATGACAGCATTGTCAATTTGGAACTTAAAGGCATCTTCGTTGGGCAACCACGATATTCCTAACGCCTAAGTAGACTCTGAGTCCGAGATGGGTATGGATTTAGCTCTGCTCTCAGATGCGGTGACGTCAGGTGAGTTTGAAAACCACTTTGTCAATTCAAAACCTGCAGTTTGAAGAACCTGAGAGAGTTCAGACTTAATAGTCTTTAACTCCTCTACGCATGCAGCACCAGTCAACATGTCATTGTAGGATTGCTTGTCTTTTGGCTAAGATTGCTTGCGGCCCAAAAGTAGGCAACAGAGTTTGGTCAAGAAGGTTTTGCGTAAATATAGTCTCTTGAGCCAGAATTCCCAAACATCACCAAATTGGTGAATAGCCTTGAGTGACAGGTCGGACTCAGGGTCCCGACCCGAAGTCAATTTCGTTTAGAGTCACACCAAAAATACCAGTGGATCGGAACGGAAGAAAGTTGCAAGTGCAGTGAGAATTAAATTTAAATAAATTGAAAATCCAAAAATTACCGGCAGTTGCCGTCACAATTGTTGTGAAGAAATAAGTGCTAAAGTGCCAGCCCCTAGTGGGTAAGTTTTGTTGGTGCGAGAAGGTGAAAAAAAACTGTGTTTGAACGCCTTAATGGTTTTAGGTGGCACCTGGTTACATAACCTCTGTGCGCTAAAAGCCAAGCTTGGCTGAAGAAGTGAGAAAGGCCAACCGGAAGGCAGTCCCAAACCTGCAACCAATCAACCCTTCAACCAATCATCCAACCAATCAACCGAAGCTGCAGCAGCATCCAGATCCCACATCAACAACATAGCGCTGGAAATTTTATTTTACATTTACACATCAATATAATTTTCAACATACACTTTTATATGTTGTAGAGTAGCCCTGTAGCCAACATAATTTGGGCTAGGGACAATTTACCGGCAACATCGTCCATAAGCCGTAGGGAAACAAAGCCCCAAGAAAAAATGAACTAATCTTTCCCTGAAATACCAAATCAACTTCAATCCCATTTAAAAACTAAAAGCAACGACTTTTACGCGTCATTTTACGCCGCTAGAAACAGATCGGAAGCCGAAATTTAGTTTAAGTAGTTCTAAGAGTATAGATTTAGCCATCAAGAGAGAAGGTCATTAGCAGGAAAACATGCATTAGAGCAGAGCAGTCCCGTCCTCCCATTTTCGTTTCCCTTCCCTCTGCCATGTCTTAACGGCTATAGCCAGAGTACCGTACCGCTTTAGGTTGCGTGAGCAAGGCGAGCGAGAGCGTCACAGTTAGCACTCTTAAGTAGTTGATTTTCTCTTTCACAGGCCCGTCGAGAAGCGCTTCATCGTGGGATCCCAAAGTGAGTCTATTGCAATGTATTACAAGAATTTCAACTACCTTTTTTTTTATAAAGAAAAAAATCTACTCAAGCAGTCTAAGCGGGAAACTGAAGTAATTTAAAGAAAAGTAAAATTTAAGAATTCAACCTTTCTAAATGGCGTGCTGGAAAAAAAGAAACTAAATCCAATTCCATAAATGTTCTCCCATAAAACCCAACCCACAACTCCCTCTTCTTAAAATTTAAAAATGCTGCCACAAAAACAATGGCATAAGTTTACACATGTTACCCGCTCTTTACATAACTCCCTGTAAAATCTCAACCTTATCTACATCAGCATTGAATAATTAAGCGATCGCTATATTTAGGTTCTTTTATATTAAATTTCAATGTTTACTCACGAATTATACTTTAATCAGTTCTTAGGATCCTAATGCTGTTGTATAGGTTTAAATTTTGTCAAATTTTAGATTTAGTCTATGTTTAAAAATACAAATTATAATGTTCAGTGAAGTTGAGTAGTTCTCTTTAGGGGATCCATGCGTCGTCGAATGTTGCCGGTAATGTAAAGTGTAGTCGCCCTTTAGGGATCGCCATAAATGTATTTGGTCGATGGTGATCATGGTAGGGTGGGCAAGTCAGCTTGAACAACCGCTGGCATAAAGGCACTACATCCTTGTTCGTCCTTGTCTGTCCTTTGCTAGTCAATAGTCCGGTCCCTTAGTCCTGCGGAGATCCTCGTACCTTTTTAGCACGCGAATTAATAAGATTTTATTGCTTACCTATAGAGCAAGTAGCAGCGTTCATAAAACATATCCCCGACCCCCCTCTACTGGTAACTCATGCCGGAACCAGCGCGTGCTTAACGTAGGCTACAATGTCATCAGCTCTCAAAACGTGGTTCGCTACATCATCGACATAAAAGTCGGATCCAATAACTTCAGCAGCTCTAGGAAAAGAAAGTTTGGCAGACTCGCTTAACCTTTTTAAACACCGAATCGCCAGAAATGGGGCTGGTCCAGTCCCATATGTTACGGTGTTGAGCTTATATAATCTCAAGGACTCAGAGGGGTATCTTCTCCACACTATAAGTTGAAACTGCCTATCCGTTTTTTTTACCATCACTTGGCGATACATTTTCTTTACATCGGCGGTCAGGGCGAACCTATGCAGTCGGAGGCGAAGTAGCGTTGAGTACAACTCATCTTGGATTGTCGGCCCAACCATCAAAATATCATTTAGAGAGATCTGAGTTGACGATTTACAAGACTTGGTTGACGTACTTTGGGGTCTCAGAACGCATTGGTGTGGGATAACATAATGTGGAGCACAAGAAATTTTATCTGTAGAAAACATATGACACATAACTTTTGCTCAGGTGACAGAATTTTCTTTAGAGATGTCATTTCTTCCAGTGACCAAAACTTCTGTAGTGTGCTGTCAATAGATACTAACAGCTCTTCACTACAACTAAAACTTTTCACAACTTCTGTTGAGGAAGATGCCTAATATCTGTCTGATACAACCCATCCTAAGAGGGTTTTTTGCAAAGTTGGAAAGTCAGGACCTTGTCTAATTTGTCCAACAGCTAATAATTCGAAAAAAGATTCTGCTCCTAATAACAAATCTATTCTTTGTGGCTTGTAGAAGTATGGGTCCGCTAAAGGTAGGTTCTTTGGAATTTTCCAGTCATTGATATTAACAGACTGGTCAGGATGGTATCCTGATATTGATTTTAAAATCCAAATATCGAATGAGAACTCACTACCATTTATACGCGACTTCACCACTGTGTGTACCTTTTTCATAACTTGAGAATTGGACTCGCCAATAGCAAGTAAGTTGATACACGACTCCTCTTTACGGATCTGTAAGCGGTGAGCAAGGTCCTCTGTTATGAAGTTAGTTTGGGACCCAGAGTCAAGAAGTGCTCGGGCCAAAATATATTCGCCGTTTTTGGTTCGTACACTTACGATCGACGTGGCCAAAATCACCCTGTCCGATGATGTCGCATGCATAACATGTGACGTGGAAGGCTGATCTTGATTGGCGGAGGATTAAGAATTTCTTGGGGTGGTGGCAACGCTAAACTGTTCTCGGATACTGTATATCTATGCAGTAAAACGTGATGCGAGCGTCCACAGACTCGACATTTATTAAATTTGCATTTCGAGACAGTGTGACCCTTTCGCTTAGAATTGATACATAATGAAGCAGATTTTACAATGTCAAACCTTTGCATAACGGAAAGACGACTAAACGGACCACAGTTCGCTAGGTTTTGGTCGTCCGCATTGCAATAACTACAACCTTGCTGGGATTTACTGTTGGACGAAGAACAAGTAAGTGAGCTACGATTATGTGGCTTGCTCAACGGAACTTTATCTTGCTTTGGTTTCGTCGATTCTTCAGCAGATAAATGCTGATATCGGCGATTTAACATTTTTTCAAAATCGGACCAAAGAGGTAATCTTTCATAATCTAACTGTTCTTCCCATTTTTGTTTGGTCACTGGGTCGACTCTGTTTAAGACAAGATAGATCAACATTGCATTTGAAATCTTGGTGTCGTCATCTATCGATAACAAAGAACCGTATATTGACACGGTATCGATAAGATTTCTTAGAGACGACGCTGACTGTTGCGGTATTTTCGGAAGACTAAACAATGTTGAAATTTTATTTATAAAAATTAAACATTCTTTAATATACACTTTTTTCAAGCTGACCATAGCTTTCTCATAATTGCTCTATGTGACTTGGTAAGCCTTAATAGTCCCCAAAGCTTCACCAGAAAGACAAGAGATTAAGTGATTGAATTTTTCAATAACGGGAATGTTATCGTCTTGATGAACGAGAGTTTCGAAAAGGCTAATAAATTTTTAAACTCCGAGTATTTGCCGCTGAATTTCGGCAATGCCAAATTCGGAAGTCGAGCTCGAGTTGTGGCTACAGAAAGTGACCCAAGTATTTTGGTTTCGCTAGCTGCCTTCAAGGCCGAGATAAGCGACAATATTTTTGCCTTGGTTATTATTGAAAGCTTTTCCAACTCTTCTCCAAACTCATCGCCATCATCTAAATCTTCTATCTGTTCTTGTAATAGATTTGCCTTGTTAATTGCATCATTTAAATTTTCTAGTCTACAATTTAATTCTCTTCCAGAATCGGAATCTGGCCGGCTTTCAGCCGAGTATTTAATCGGCGGATGCTATTTACTGGTTGTTTGAGCTTGTTTTTAAGGTCAGCAAGAATACTTTTTGGCTTATCTGGAGTAATTATACACGTTACTCGTAAAGTAAAAGGGTATATTGTATTCGTGCAAAAGTATGTAACAGGTAGAAGGAAGCGTTTCCGACCCTATAAAGTATATATATTCTTGATCAGGGTCACTAGCCGAGTCGATCTAGCCATGTCCGTCTGTCCGTCCGGATGAACGCTGAGATCTCAGAAACTACAAAAGCTAGAGAATTGGGATTACCTACACATATTCTTTGGCTTCCTACGCAGCGCAAGTTTGTTTCAGCCGGGGGCCACGCCCCCTCTATCGCCCACAATCACACCTTTAAAGATTTTGGAAAAGTAAAAATGCAGTTTTATTGTGATGATCAATATAATTATTAATTATAATTATTAAATTTGTTCGAAAAATGTTCTCAGTAATTATTCACAACGAAAGCGACGAAAATATTTAATTGAATATAAAGCCTACTATGGTTGCAAATGACGGAAAATCAGTATACCCGACCGAATGCAGGGTAGCGCGTCACTTAACGGTCAGCTAATCGTCAGCGCGCCAAACCAAAAATCCTACAACAATAACAACGTTGCTAGCGGCGGACAAACGAAAACGAAAAAATTCGAATTTTGAACACAAGACAAGAAACAAATAAATTGTTTTGCTTACGAACTCTAGCTTTCAATTTTTTGCACAAATACCTCGGGTTCTGCTTTGGGGTCTTTTAGTCCTTTAGCTGCCACTTTCCTTTTGAGCAATCACAGGGAATCCCTTGGCAGTACTTCGTCGGATCAACAGGGTATTTCGCCACCGGCACGATATTTGAGCAAACTGCTATGTATTTATTTTTTACATCGAACTCGCCGCGGGCAACAATACACAAGGTTTTGTGTATTTTTTTTTTTTTGCAATTTTACTGAAAATCATTTTTTACTGTCACTATTGTTGTCTTCAATTAATAGTTTAAAGTCCACCCGGGGGCGCCATGATAATTTAGAATAGTTTTTCTAAAAAGAAAACCGAAAACTTTGTGGGGGCGATAAACTTTAATTTTTGCAAGGCGAAAGCGAAAACGAAAAATAATACGTGTGGTCGATATAACTCAATTTCAACGATTAAACGACTATATTTTTACAAAGTTCTTAGAGCCTAGCTTAACGACAGTTGACGAAGACGGGGCGAATTCGCAGAGAGCGAGAGAGAACTTTATTGTACACCCGCCTTCGTCCTAAACTTACACTAAAATTCAAACTTCAAGTCAAATTCAATAAAATCTCGCAACAACAAGAAAGAAAGCTAGTTTCGGCCAGCCGAAGCTTATATACCCTTGCAGAAACCTATAGTTTAATGCTTACTCCATCGTTCCTATTTAAAATGTTTTTAAGTTGTCAAAAATCAAAACGAACAGACGAACGGCTATTGGTGCTGATCAAGAATATATATACTTTATGTGGTCGGAAACGTCTCCTTCACTGCGTTGCAAACTTCTGACTGAAATTATAATACCCTCTGCAAGGGTACAATTACAGTTCTATATGTATCTCCCCTGACACAATATTTTCGATGAATCCACAAGACCTAGCAAATGAAATTGAAAGAGTTCTGGAATTAGAAAGTAACAATATGAGAGCCCATTCAAGTGGAAAATGTAAAATATATTTAAATAATAGGCGCAGACAGCTAAACCATAATTATAATACACAAAAGAATAATAATAATTTAAGATTTAACCAAGAAAATAATAATTACAATAATAATAGTTAATATAGTTATAACCAGAACAGAAATAATAATTGGAATCAGAACATTCATAATAACAACCAACAAAATCAGTGGAACTCGTATAGACCACAACAAAATAAAAGAAATGAATCTATTCAGGTTTAAAATAGGGCCAATAATGGTTATAATCAAGGTTATAATAATTACCAAAATATTAGTTATAATTAAAACAAAATAAATGGAACCAAAATAAAAAACTGATTCCAGCAAGATCAGGTTCAAAATAAAAGAGTACTGACCGTAAATGTTAACCAGCCGGCTAACAAGACCATGAGGCTATATAATATTGAGGAAGATCACTTTTAAGACAAAAGTCAGGAGTAGGCTTACCCTACATAATTAGAAATGATAGAAAAATAAATTAAATTGTGGGCGTTAGAGGGGGCGGCTGAAACAAACTTGCGCTGCGTAGGAAGCCCCTTCTTATGCGTGGTTAGTCCCAACGTTCTAGCTTTTTTACTTTTTTGAAATCTTTAAAGGTGTGGGCGCCAGACACCTTTTAAAATCGTTTTAGGGCGATTAAGGGGCGTGGCCCTCGGTTGAAACAAACTTGCGCTGCGTAGGAAGCCCAATATTATGTGTGGTTAATCCCAACGTTCTAGCTTTTGTAGTTTCCGAGATCTTAGCGTTTATACAGACAGACAGACGGACAGACGGATTGGATAGATTGACTCGGCTATTGACCCTGATCAAGAATATATATAAATTAAAATGAGAAGACTTTGTTCTCGCGAGGCGATGGTCGTCACGATTTATTTCCAAAATTCGACTAACTGCTAAGTACATAAATTCTTAAAATGTAAGCTAACCCTATACTCTGAAACTGCTGACCCGGCGCCCGGTGCACGGAGTTGGGCAGCTGCTGCATGCGTTGCAGTGATTTGCCCGACTACTGTGGGCTGCTTCCGTCGCAGTGCATTGCCCGCTGAATATGCTGACCATAGCACCGTCGTTGGGCAATATCCGCAGGTGACGCTGGCTATATACTATTCCCATCCGGTTATGCGGGATCAGCCTGGCAACTCTTCTGTTGCTGGGTGATCGTGTTAACTCCTCCCTTGCTTAGATGAGGGACGCCCTCGGACTTTTTGAAACCGTCGAAAATAACTTAGATATCATGCTGGCGACGGACCCGCTGGCGTCTCTGGTAGAGCTTGGAGATAGTAAAGTATATGGCCAAAAAAGCGATCGCGGCCAGTCCAGATACCAGTCCGTTTTACCAGTCCCTTTTCCATTTCACGAATGTACCGTAGGTTTTCCATATTTAATTTTTGCATGTATGGTAAACTCAATAATTCATGATGACCCGTAATGTTAATAAGCGTTGATGCAGCTAGCGCTGCGTATTTTTTTACGTAGATTTTTAGGTTGCGGTATATGGTGTTGTTTACTTTTGCTTCTTCGTCGAATGTAACAAGAAATGTTCCAGTTACGAGTTGTCCGTTGATCGTAGCTGTTCCGTCATTGAGAATAATAACGCCGTCATCGATGATTGTTAGTGGCTCGAGGTGGCTTGTGCGAGTCGAACATTGTGCGCTGCCCCCTAAGTGCAGTTGTGCATGTTGTGTAGGGCAATTCTCTGCAGAATGTTGTTTTAAGGGCAGCGGTGCAGTTTCCAATCGGCATGATTTTTTTACCGCAGTCAGCTATAATATGGCCTTCGACAAAATTAAGAATAGTGTCGCTGTGTTCAACGGGGTGCGAGATTATTTTTTTACATGAAACTTTAATTTAAGCGACTTTCATTTTGTCAGTAACAGAAATATTTGTTGAATGTTCATTGACTAAATTCTGCAAATCGTTTGAGTCTAAAATCGCGGGTTTAATTATTCCAATTTTCCCAAGTGTAACTGACAGCATCAAAGCTTCGAGCTCAGAAATAATTATTATATTTCTTGATAGTAAGTTTTCATATAGAATTTCTGTATTTACCTGTTTTGTTTTTGCGTTTTTTACGTTTGTTATGTGATTAATTTTCTCTTGTGTCTTTGTGTTTATATTTATTTGTATGCGTTCTGATTAAATAAGCTCTTTCTGTGTAAATTTTACGTTCTCGAAGTCATCAAAATCCGGAGTACCGGCTACAATTTTTAAAGCGGTACCTAATATATTGATGCTTCTTGCATGTCTATGGTGAATGTTTACTGTACCTATTAGTCATAATGTGTCTTAAGTCTGAATCTAATATTTGTCTCATATGAGACTGTGGAAAATGATTTTTCATTTTCTCTGCTTCCGTTACTTTATCCAAAAACAGGGTTATGTTGCTTGAATGCTTAAGATACTGGAATTCTTTTCAAATAGTTACATCCCCGTCTATAATCTGTATGTAACTTCACGTCGAGTAGTCGGTCATTTTTGCTGTTATGGATAACAAAGAAAAATAAGATTTATTTAGTTTACCTCAAATTATCCTTTTGGACCACCCTCCCTTTTATTAAGACTGTGGTACCCAAGTCTACTTTTACAATTTCTTCAGAATACAAATCTGAAAGTTTATTCCCCAATCGCTTATTATATTTTACAAGGACTCTATCTCCTACCTGAAATTTTCTATCCTGTCTTGTTTTATTTGTTGACTATTCTGTGCATTTAAAACTTTATCCCTAATTTCTGTGTTAAGCTCTATGGCTGACGAGTGTATTACGTCGAAGGATCTCTTATTCGTTACTAAATAAATGCTTTTGTTGTTCTCTATAGTCGCGACAAGTATTAATTCAACCGTGTCTTTAATACATATTTCGATTTTTAAGCAACGCGCAATTTGTCTACACAAGTAAGAAAGTATTTTTTATCTGTAGAAAATATGTCAATATGTAATAATTCTCCTGTATATAAGGGAATCGGTGTCTCTCTGAGAATCTGCTTTTGAGGATGTCGGTCATATTTTGCCTTCTGAGAGGTTTTACAATTAGCGACGACCTCATTCGCCATATGAGTCATTTTGGGAAAAATATAGTCTTGCATAATCTGCTCTATGACCCTGTTATGATCTGACACAGTAATATCTTTTTGTTCTTTTTTGTCAAAGATGTCAGTCACCATGCGGTTCGTGTAACGGAATATGGTTGTCGGGAATGTTTCTACTAATTTTTGTTGGATGAATGCCAGTACTGGAAGTTCGCATTAAATTGCTCTGACTACGTCTTTCTTGACCACATCGCATACTCTTTGTATAAGTGTTTCTCTATCCAAGAAATACAAGAGACGTCGAGTCTTTTCACCGAACATAATCACCGTTCTAACTGAGGTCGTTCCGCTTTCTTCTAAAATTATTTGATTCCGAAAGCAGTTGACCGGCTTGTCTTTTTTTTCGATAGTGTAGGTGAGTGACTGTGCATCCTCTTCCAGTGAGTGGATGTGCTGTCGGGACAGCGCGTCAGCGACGCATTTCTCCATTCCTTGCTTGTAAAAAATTTGGGCGTTGTGCTCGTCAATAAATCTCAGACGGCGAGAGTAAGTGGTTAATGGTCAGTATAAATGTTCAAATTTTTCACGCCATATAGGTAGTTCCTGAGGCTCTTTACTATTGCTAGCAACTCTCTTTCATTCGTTGCAAAGTTTAGTTCCCTGTCCTTTAAATTCGTGATATCACGGTTATAGGTTTTCCGTCCTGTAATAGAACTGCTCCCAAACCGAAAGACGAAACATCTGTCGTTAAGTCGAACGCTCTTTTGTAATTTGGGTATAATGACATTACATTTTCAGATGCAAGAACATTCTTAAGCTTCTCGAATGCCTGGCGCTGATTTTCATCAAAGATAACTGGTATTTTCTTTGATTGTCCAGCACCCACTTTGCCGTTATCAAACACCAACACAAAATAGTGTGATTGGTTGCTCGTAGTTACGAATTGCATCTACTTTGTTTGGGCATGTTCTTATTCCTCCTCGTGAAACTACAAAACCTAAATACTCTACGCTTTCTTAAAAAAAAATAGATTTTCTACGCGCAACCCTCATATTGGACTCATATAGTTTGTCCCAGACCCATGCTATGTGTTTCATATAATTACGTCATCGACGTGATTTCCCTATTTGTTCTCTGAGCATATCGTCGATGGCTCTCTAAAAAATTCTGGGTGCATTCTTCTACAAAATTCTACAAAAGTCTACAAAATTCGTATTTCGCATTTCCTACTGAGAAGGCCGTTTTTTCCCTGTCATTTTCGGCCAGTAGTATGTGGTGAAAACCAGACTTCAAATCCAAAGTGGATATTTGTCGTCTACCGTCTTTAAATTAAGTTTTCTAAAGTCTATTACCGTTGGCATTCCGTGTTTATCAGTCCCTTTTTTATCTACAACCCAAACCGGGTTGTTATATGGAGACCGAGATGGGCGGATTATACCGTCTCGTATTATGACCTTATTACAAAGTCGGACACACCCATCGGGTATGGGTACAATTTTGAATATGTCGGGGAATTGAAGTCATCCCCGTGCAAGTCGTCGTTGTTGGTCGCGTTATCATACGATTTCTTATTTTCCATACTCGGTCCTGGCGGATGCTGCGAGTCTTCGTTGCCTTTGTTGCTCATCGTTGTCTTTCAGATCTTACAGCTCGGAACTCTTAGACTTACGCGTGATCCTTTCACGCCGGAAACCAGAAAAAGAAGGGAAGAGACCAGGTCTAGCAACTCATACAAAGCCACACACAGCCCCAGTTCGCAAAACTGAGTCTCCATTCTGCCAGGACTAGTATTTACCAACACCACCCAACCACCCATGGTCATACCTTAAAGTCTCGTGCCTATCGATATGCTACAGTACTTCCTCTCCGACACGGCCATTCTGACGTTCTCAGTTTCATTCCAACTTTATAATTTGATTGAAAACTAAGCCACATAGTCTCAAGTTCATATATTATTCCACAACCTAACTTTACTTCTATATTTAACATGTCTTAGGTTATATAAACATATCTCGTGTGGCATTCTCTTATAAACCATTTCTTTCAATTACATTTCCAAACAAAATATCATTTAAACATTTTCAAGTTATACATTATATAGTTTAAATCATAACTTCGTAACGTCTATTGTTCTGTGTAGACTTCAAAACGTATCGGTCTCCGTCCAATACCTCGACCACCAAAAAAGGTCCTCTGAACTTTGGGTCTAATTTCGTTGGCTGTCTCTCACTGTTTTTAAGCAACACAAAGTCACCCACACAGAACCGAATTACTTTAGCTATATTTTTATCAAATTTTGTCTTCTCATATCTAGCAACCTCTTCCATGTTCTTAGCGGCCAACTCCCTTAATTTAATCTTGCCAATTTCAGTTTCAGTATCGCTAATAGGAATCAACCCCAGTGGTCGTCCAACTTTACCAATCAAAAGCTCTAAAGGACTACACTTAGTGCTACGATTAACTGTACAATTAAGGGCTAACTGTACATCCCCAAATGCATCTTGCCATGATCTAGAACTAGTCTCAACAGCCGTCAACAAATTCTTTAGTGTACTCATAACCCTTTCAACTTGACCGTTGGCTCGACTTGCACCTGTTCTGATTAGATGTAATTGTATCTTTTGGTTAGAACAAAATTGAGCAAACTTTGTGCCCGTGAAGCTGCGTCTCTGATCGGCAATTAAACGTGTTGGTACGCCAAAAATAACAATAGAAGATTTCAATGCGCTTATACAAGTATTAGCGTCCAAAGAAAAGGTGTGAAACAGATAATCGAATTTAGTAAAAGCGTCAATTTGTAAAATGATATATTCTTTACGATCACTTTTTCCGCTCAATTTTCCCGATATATCTATGTGAACGGTATGCCAAGGAATGCTAATTTTTGGAATTGGATGTAATTCAATTTGAGGTTTTCCTGACGTCCCCTTAGAAACTCTACATGTAATGCAGTTCTCCACAAATCTTCGAACATATTTTGTCATACCAGAAAACCAGTAATGATCGTACACCTTGTCTAGCGTTTTCTCCCAACCTAGATGCATGATAGATTCATGTACCTGATTTATAACTGACCAGCGGAACGTACGAGGGACTACAGGTAAACAACGAGTTCTTGAATTCCTTTGAATCTTTCTGTACAAAACATTTGATCTAATTTCGTAAGTGGCAACCAATGCCAATGGTAAATCATCATTCTTCAACTTAGTTACAATGTCTGATATTTCTGAATCCTTTTGTTGTTCCACCAAAATCCAGTTTTCCGATATTTCTGTTAAGTCAGTTCGTTTCTCTTCTGTTTTACTTGGTACTGACCTACTCTTTTGATACACCGGATTCCTAGAAAGAAACTCTACGTGTGCCATGCGTTTACCTTCTCTGTATTCAATTTCGAATTCAAACGCTTGTAGAAACTCCCACCAACGATAAACCCTAGGTGATAACTCGACTTTGTTTCGAGAAGATTTGATTGAATTACAGTCAGTAAAAATTACGAATTTTCTCCCATGTAGATAGTGACGAAAATGTTTTACAGCATTCACGACAGTCAACGTTTCCAATTCATAAGATGTATACCTGGACTCACAGGAGCTAGTTGCTCTACTATAGTATTCAACCACATGAGGCTTAGAGTTTATACGGTGCAAAAGGATAGCACCATACCCGATAGAGCTGGCGTCGGTATGCAGTTTTATCGGAAACTGGGGATCAAAAATATTCAAAACAGGCTTGTTTGTTAATACACTGATGACTTTACTGCGAACTTCTTCATGCTGTGTTTGCCAAACAAAACTATTCTTTTCAGATGTGAGAAAATATAAAGGCTTCATCAATTGAGAAAACCCC
Organism: Drosophila pseudotakahashii; assembly: GCA_035046095.1. Taxonomy (NCBI): domain Eukaryota; kingdom Metazoa; phylum Arthropoda; class Insecta; order Diptera; family Drosophilidae; genus Drosophila; species Drosophila pseudotakahashii. The sequence goes on from JAWNOE010000102.1 coordinate 226,271, forward strand.
GGAATGAATTGACGAAAATATGAAGCTAACCCAATGAATTGTCTTAGAGTAGCAACTGACTCAGGTGGAGGTAACGCATCTAGCGATTCTATTTTGTTTAAATTTGCACGTATCTTCCCTGCTTTTATCTCATAGCCAAGGTAGCGAACTGTAGACCTCAAGAAAAAGCAATTTGAAATGTTAAATGTGAATCCAGCCTTTACTAGAACGTCTAATACAAGTTGCAACCGCTCAAACGCTTCTTCCTTTGTCTTTATAAACGATTACAAACGAATAAGCATTTCCCCAGTACTCACACGCGATTGCGGAGTGCCTTCGATAAAAGATTCTGAGTGTTGCTTTAATAATGATATTAAAATTTCTTTTTCATTTCCTTCCATTTCAGTTTTAATGCTATCAAAATCAGTATGTTTGACGGTTTCACAAACGTTCACATCTTTAGTTTGAACAATCTTAAAATTATCGTAGGAAACTTCCACTAAAAACCCTTGAGCCAATATTTCCCTTCCAATTACAATATTATTTTTCATACATTCGTCTGGTACTATAAGGAACAAAATAACCAACGAATTTCCGCCAATCATGATGTTTGATTTAACTTGTGCTGTACTGTAAGTACTGGCATTACCGATTCCCTTTAAAGAGATAACGCTATGAATCCTCTTACCAACTAACGCTTTCCAAGAAACGCTTTCCTTAATTAATGAGCACTCAGCCCCCGAATCAAATGTAATTGGGAATCTCTCACCATTGACCAGCATACTCGATTGGGGTTCCACTATAGCGCAGAGCTCCACTCTTTTTTCAGATCTTACTCCCACTCCGGTACTCTGCACTTTTTTGGACAATTAGTGGCGATGTGTCCCGGCTCCTGACATCTGTAGCAAGTTACATTTGCCCTTCCATGACGAGGTTGTCCTGAACGCCACTCCTTTCCAGTTGCCGAAACCTGGGATCCCATTCCGGATCTGCAGTCTTGCTTTTTATGTCCTGGTTTTCCACACTGATAACATTTGAGTTCCACAGTTCTAGCACGCTTGGTATCCGGTTCCCAGTTTGATGTGACAGGGCGCTCCTTCAGCACTGAGAATACTTGCAGCTCACGTCGATTGTTTACAGGCGTCGTGTGTATCATTCGTTGCAAACGACGGTCGAAATTAGCCATGTGCCCAAGAACCATCGCTATGCAAATTTGTTCAGAATTCAAATTACGAAATTTTGTGCACAATGACGTCACGATGCGACTCGCAAAAACAGGCAAACTTTCACCGTTGCTTGGACGACTATTAAAAAGATTCAAAATGACGGCGGCTGGCGTTTCTGATGTCTCGTATCGCTGCTCAAACAATTGCCGGAACTGTTGCCAATTTATTCCTGGGTAGCATATTTGTGATAACCACTGGGCCGCTGCGCCTTCCAAAGCTTTACTCAACGCCAATATAAGAGCGCGTCACTTAATGGTCTAGCTCGCAAAATGATGTCGACCGTAGCGCAGCACTGCGTGCCATCCACCCCAGCAATGTCCGGATTGTATTTCGGCAAGCAAATCTCGCTAGTCTGTTTTAACTCGTTCACCGGCGTCTATAGCTTCTTAACCAGTTCCAGAAAATTCCGGTTTTGTTGCTCTAACAACGCGAAGACATCCCTTGAAGAAGTTTGGTTAGGGCCGAATCCCACTTCTGATGTCGGGGAATTGAAGTCATCCCCGTGCAAGTCGTCGTTGTTGGTCGCGTTATCATACGATTTCTTATTTTCCATACTCGGTCCTGGCGGATGCAGCGAGTCTTCGTTGCCTTTGTTGCTCATCGTTGTCTTTCAGATCTTACAGCTCGGAACTCTTAGACTTACGCGTGACCCTTTCACGCCGGAAACCAGAAAAAGAAGGGAAGAGACCAGATTTAGCAACGCATACGAAGCCACACACAGCCCCAGTTCGCAAAACTGAGTCTCCATTCTGCCAGGACTAGTATTTACCAACACCACCCAACCACCCATGGTCATACCTTAAAGTCTCGTGCCTTTCGATATGCTACAGTACTTCCTCTCCGACAAATATATTGGGTCTTCGTTCTCCTTCCGGATAGTACCAATGATATTAGTGTTGTAAGGGAGCGCCTCATTTGGCTCTGCAAATACACCTGTGCGGTTTTCTAACATTGACTGGAATTTTTCCATAACTTCGTGGGGTACATCTATGTCTTATACTTTTGTAAAATTACCGTTTGCACATTTTAAAAATTTAATTTCCTCCGAACTGCTGTTAGTTATTAACTTTTTATACTTTAGGTGAAGTCCGTCGTCGGTTTTTTTAATAAGTCTAGTCCAATTATTCCGTCAAACGTTGTTATGTTTAGTAAAAAGAAGAATGTTGTAGTTGTGTTAAATATATTTAAGATGCATTTTTTGCTTATAGTGTTGTACCCATGGATTGATTTTACAAAAAATGGCTTATTTTCGAAAATAACGATTTTTAATTCTTTCATAGGATTGATATAATTTTTGGAAGCTCCCGTGTCTATCAAAAGTTTGATTTTTCTCCCTGCGATATACCTTTCTATGAACGGGAGCAGGGAGTTATGCCTAAAAAATGTATTTCGTCATATTCTACGAGGTCATCATCTATGTCTTCTACTTCCTCCTCGGCTGTTGTAGGGTATTCGTCATCGTTTTCGTTAGATTGGTCATTGTCCAACGCCAAATGGTTTATTCTTCGGTGTTTCGGTCCTGTGTACCTCGCGCTACTATTAGTAGGTCTTTTATGTGCTGGGGCATGGCTACTGAAAGTGTTGAGTTGAACATTTTGTTGATTGGTCTACTGATTGTTTTGGGTTTGTCTATGAAACAGACTACTTTGTTGATTTTTAGTTGATTGTCTAGAACGAGATGAACCATCGTTATCCATTGGCTGGACTGGATCCTGTCTGAGTGGCTGTATTGGTCTTTTATTAAAATGGAGGTTTTTACCCTCTAGGTTAGATCTAGAGTCTGTTATTGTATTTCTGTCTCTGTCCTGTTGTCTTTGCTCGGACCTATGGAATTTTTCCTCCGTGCTACGGGCGAGTAGTTACTTGCGAACATATATCGCTCGTGATTAGCCTCTACTTCTTGTGCTAAGGCTTGAGCGGAAGGAAGATCGGATGGTCTAGCCGAAAAAAGAACATAGCTTAGCGATTTTTTTGTTCCCGAAATAAATACGCGAAGCGCATCTGCTTCTTCGTTCATTGACGCGGTATTGTCAAATGTCATAATTGTCTTGTTTATAAGCAGAGTCAGCTTTTTCTCTACTTCATCATAGTATTGCAAGAGAGTCATGTTTCCCTGGCGAAGCGTTGACATCTCCTGTTCTATTAAGTATACCGGTCGTTTGTCTGCGTATGTAAAATATAGTCGGTTTATTATGGCTTTGAAGTTCAGAGGTGTGTCGAAGGTCGAAAGAACCATATCGGCTGAACCTTTTATTTTATTTGTCAGTATTCCTAGTGCTTGGTGGTGTTTGGAACTACCGTCGTATTTTTCGTACACTTTATATGCTGTGTGGGCCGCTTTTCTCCATGAGACGTACGTCTAATTTTTACCCTCAAAGTCCGGCAAGGACTTCTGATTCTGATTTCTGATTTCGGCATCTTTATAAGTTGTGAGGAGTCACCGAACTGACCCCCCACATTTTTCCCACTATTAAGATACTCAGCCACGGAGGCAAGAATTAAAAATGGCCACGGAGGCATTATTAGGTTTAATAAACAAAAGACTCGTAGCCCTGGAGGAATAGATCGATAGTTAAGTCTAGTATTTAAGTGTTTTCTAGTTGGTATTTTGGTGCCAAGAAGGCCGATAGATAAATATTCTTAAGAATACTCGTGTGAATATTTTTACGATAAGGGCGATCACTATTTTTACGGGAAGTGCGATCACTACCGAGACACGCGGATCTGCCGGGCTTTGCGGTTTTTTTTTCGACGCCCGAACGCATCGGTTGCACGACTCCGTCACCCAGCGAGATCACCGCCAGGACATCGGCTCCGGACCAAGATCAGGGACTAGCGAAGTAAGTCAACGAACGAGTAAACCAAAACCTACAGTGCGGGTGAAGACCCAATACTAAGAATAAAGTGAAACCAGAAAACCTACCCGTCCCGAGTCGCCTACTAATTTGGGGAATCGGGGATCGCTACTCGAGCCACCCAGGACCAGCGGAAGGCAGTGTACTTATTTGACTGGTAATATCTCCGAATAAGTGCCCTGTCCTTTTCCGTCGGTATCAGCGCCGGGAACTGGCCACTTATTTGTCTGGTCATATTCTGCAAATAAGTGTACCCTTCCCCGTCGAAACCAGCACCAGGAACTGGCCACTTATTTGTCTGGTCATATTCTGCAAATAAGCGGACAGTTTCCCGCCGGAACCAGCGCGCGCCCCTGACTCTAGTCGGCACGAGAGTAAGTGCACCCAGTATACGCAGGCTGTAGGTTCCCTTCAAAGGACTTATTTGGCTGGTGATATCTCCGAATAAGCACTCCTGTTGGGTGTCCGCGCAGCAACCCTTCCCGGCTGGCACAGGCCAGTGACCCCACCTCGTCTTTCTGCTATCTACAAATTTATCTGTAGAGGATCCTGGGCAGACTGAGTCTACCCCAGCCCAAGAAAGTTCCTTACAGATTGGCGCCCGAACAGGGACACGGAGGACGAGCCGGCGTGTCCAAATTTACGGCCTAAAGACCCGTAAATCCGCCGAGTGCCCGTAGCCGCCCAGAAGCGCCGGCAATCAAGCATTTTTTTCCCCTCGCTCCGCTGCCCACTGTTCTGCGTCGCTGAGCAGTCGACGCAGTGCATCACTGCACCCCTAGAATTTTGACGATTGCCACTGGGGACGAAGCTGCTACAGATCTAAACTACTGGCCCGCCACTACTGACGCAGCTTGGACGAAAGGAAAGGAGAAACAAGAAAGGCTGCGGGAAAACTCACCCCGACGGCGAACGCAGATTTCACGCATTGTACACACTGGCTGACGCAGCTTTTAGTACTGGAAGTAAGCAAGGTTCTGCCATTGGCCGCTGCCACCGGACCCCTCGCGGGCACAGGCAGACTAAGCCAGCAACAGAAAGAAACCACGAGGAGATCCCGCCGGGGAACGCACCCCACGACCCCAACCCCACGGATAGCAGGCCGCGAATCATTGGCGACAGACCGCAGGAAGTCATCCGGACATCAGAAAGTGAACCCGAGCCTACCACGATGGGCGTACGGTGGATCTCGTTCCGGCGAAAGGAGGAATTGGAGGCATTACTGGAAGAATTTGGGTTGGAACAGACAGGAACGGTGGCAGAGCAACGAGCGCGTTTGGCGACGTTCATTGGAGAAGCCGGCCACAGCGCGAGCATCCAGAGCCGCTTCGCCGAGCTGGAAGCAATATACCCGGAGGCGCCGTCCCCCAAGGAGGGCCAGTCGCGAGTCACATCCCCGATGCCGGAAGAAGGAGTTCTGAAGTTGAACGTGCCCAGTCGAATCGCTTCGCCCAGACCCGATCGCTTGAGCCCTGACCCCGGGGCCACACACAACGCCACGACCTCTGCAAACCGAGCACCCCGCGACTCCATCTCAGCGGCTGTGTTGACAGAGAAACTCCGTATGTGGGGAGTTAGCTTTGACGGGGAGTCGGACCCAGTGCACTTCATAGAGCGCGTCGAAGAGGGAGCAGCTGCATACAATGTACAGACCAGCGAAGTACCCCGAGCTATCTCCGGTTTACTCACGGGACGCGCAGAGGGCTGGTACAGAGCTTATCGGATGCACCAGACACCGTGGCTTCTATTTCGCAGCGAATTTCTGGACTTTTTCCTGCCCCCAAGATATTATCAGCGGCTAGAGGACACCATACGGACAAGGTACCAAAAGGTAGGGGAACCGTTTAAAAGTTTCGTGGTAGATTTGAAGCTTATGATGCAACGGGCAGGATACTCCCCCGAGAGCGAGCTGGATCGGATCTATGAAAACCTACTCCCCGAGTACCAACTCTTTATCAGGCGCCACGAGTTCTCCACGCTCACGACACTGACGCAGCTAGCCGCCGCATACGAGATCGCTCGGGATCGGGATGTGCACCGTCACATCTCGCTTGCCGGTTACACTTCGATAGGCACGGGCACGGGCACGAGACCCAGACCCCAGCCACACCAAAGAACAGTAGTGCCGGAGGCTCGTCCTGCAGCCAGAGATACACACGCAAGCCCACTACCAGTGGAAGGCACGAACCAGATGATCTCCGACCACGACACCCGGATAGTGGATGTCCAGCACGCCTGCCGGCGCTGCGGAGAGAGCAATCATTTAGCCAGGGAGTGCACAAGACCCGCAGTATTGTTCTGCTGGGAATGTGGACGACGGGGCATACGAACAATAAGTTGCTGCCGCCGTTCGGGAAACGAACCGAGTCCTCGCTCGACGTGGGAGCAAACGGGGACAACACGCACGCCTCCCCAACAGTAATCCACCCTCTACGGCTCGAAAACGGCCGGATAGTGGCGGCAGTCACCATCGAAGGTAGACCACTGTCAGCTACGCTCGACACAGGAGCAACCCGCAGCTTTATCAGCGAGCGAGTGGCACGAGACCTGGTCACGGCCACAAACTCAAGAGACGTGCGGACGCGGATTTCATTAGCGGACGGATCTTCAAAAGTCGTCACTAAGGCGATTTGGGCGCGAGTTACTTTGGATCAGCAAACAACGGAGATGGCGCTGCTGGTCTTGCCCTCAATCCTCGACGAAGTCATTCTGGGAATCGACTTCCTGTGCGGCATTCGAGCGTCGATCATCTGTGGCCTAGCAATGCTACAACTTTCCTCTGAACCCCCAGGAGAACTAGGGCCGCCGGCATCAGTCGGATCCCGTCTCAAAGTATCATCGCCGGCAATACCAAGGGCTCCAGCAGCCACATCAGCGCCACGGGCTACCGAAGCCGCATCGCCGGCAACGCCAAGGGCTCCAGCAGCCACATCAGCGCCACGGGCTACCGAAGCCGCATCGCCGACAACGCCAAGGGCTCCAGCAGCCACATTAGCGCCACGGGCTACCGAAGCCGCATCAACACCAGCACCGTCCGGCAAGATCGCCCTAGCAGTCCAGCGGACCCGGCCACCACGTGAAGGCCCGCCAAGGAATTGGGCTACGGGGGCTCCCACCCACAAGGGAACAACAGACTACGGGCTGACCCCTCTAGCCGATGCCGGATTCGCACGACAACGAAATCCTTTTCGAAAGGATGGCCCAGCTACTAACCGGAACCCGACGGCTAGTTTAGCTGCCATCACCGAACACAAGAAGGAACCTCCGCCTCAACCGTTCACCGAAGACCCAATAGAACCCAAAATCCTCGCGTTTTTGGAGGAAGAACTGGAGCAGTTCGAGGGACTGACCGGGGTGACACACATCACAGAACACCACGTGATCATGCGGGATGAGAAGCCGCTCAAGCAGCGCTACTTCCCAAAGAACCCGGCCATGCAGCGGATCATAAGCGAGCAAGTGGACGAACTGCTACGAGATGGCAGGATCGAGCCATCACGGAGCCCACACAGTGCACCTATTGTCCTGGTTAGGAAGAAGACGGGGGAGATGCGCATGTGCGTCGATTTCCGACAGCTCAATGCCCACAGCGTGCCAGATGCGTACCCGCTTCCCCGCATCAACCACATTTTGGAACGCCTCAGGAATGCTCGCTACATCTCTACGTTAGACCTAAAAAATGGGTATTGGCAAATACCTATGGCCGAGGATAGCCGGGAATGCACCGCCTTCACGGTCCCTGGACGTGGACTTTTCCAGTGGCGCGTCATGCCGTTTGGGCTACACTCCGCACCGGCCACCTTCCAGAGAGCGTTGGATAGCGTCATCGGGCCAGATATGGAACCGCACGCGTTCGCGTATCTTGATGACATCATTGTCATCGGGCTGACGTTGGAAGATCATGTACGAAACCTACGGGAAGTGTTCAGACGCCTGCGAGACGCTAAGCTACGCCTAAACCGGGAAAAATGCAAGTTCTTTCGCCGGAGCCTGGTTTACTTGGGACACATGATCAGCGAAGCGGGCATCCAGACGGACCCCGACAAGATCGCAGCCATCAGGGAGCTGAAGCCACCCTCCACCTGCAAGGAGCTCCGTCGATACCTAGGGCTCGCTTCCTGGTACCGACGCTTCGTACCCAACTTCGCAGCAGTGGTACAACCCATGTCAGCCCTGTTGAAGAAGGGGAAGAAGTGGCTCTGGGAGGAACCCCAACAACGCGCTTTTGAGGACCTGAAGGGCAAACTCACAGGAGCCCCAGTGCTAGCATGCCCGGATTTCGGTCGGAAATTCCAGCTGCAAACGGACGCCAGTGATTACGGACTCGGCGCCGTTCTCACCCAGCAAGTTGAAGGAGGCGAGCGAGTGGTGGCATACGCTAGTCGGCGGCTAGTCAAGGCCGAGGAGAACTATTCGGCCACCGAAAAGGAGTGCCTCGCCATAGTGTGGGCCGTCCGCAAGCTCAGATGCTACTTAGAGGGCTACAGGTTTGACGTGATAACCGATCACCTTGCCCTCAAATGGCTCAATTCCATGGAGAACCCGACGGGGCGAATTGCTCGCTGGGCATTGGAGCTTCAGCAATTCCAATTTGATGTGCACTACCGGAAGGGGAACCAAAACATAGTCGCAGACGCCCTATCTCGGCAACCTTTGGATACCTTGCAACAGATACGAGAGTCCGGACAACCGTGCAAATGGATCAGGGCCAAGATAGACCAGATCAACGCGCAGCCGGAAAAGTTCCCTGACTATGTCCAGGAAAATGGGCAACTATACAGACACTTGGGCTGCACAGCACATGACGAGGAACACAGCCCATGGAAGCTGTGTGTTCCCACAAGACACCGACCAAGAATACTCGAGGAATGCCACGACCAGCCTGCGGCAGGGCACCTGGGCATACGAAAGACGACTCGACGAGTGGCCCAACGGTATTTTTGGCCGGGGATGCACCGGGACGTAATCCGCCACGTCCGGGGCTGCGAGACGTGCCAGAGGTTCAAGGTAGACCAACGTAAGCCAGCCGGAAAGATGTTGACCCGTCGCCCCGAGGAACCCTTCGCCATGGTCAGCGTGGACTTTATTGGCCCACTGCCCCGGTCTCGCCGGGGAAACACCATGCTGCTGGTTTTTCTCGACGTCTTCTCAAAGTGGGTGGAAGTCATACCACTGCGGAAGGCTACAACCGCCCAACTAGAGCTTGCGTTTCGAGAACGCATCTTGGCCAGATTTGGAACGCCTCGTACCTTGATCTGTGACAACGGAGCCCAGTTTACAAGTCGGGGCTTTAAGTCACTGTGCAAGAGAGCAGGGGTCAATCTCCAATATACTGCGCCCTACTCGCCTCAGCAAAACCCGACAGAACGTGCCAACCGAACGATCAAGACAATGATCGCCCAGTATGCCGCAGAAGACCAACGGACGTGGGATCAATACCTACCAGAGATCTCACTGGCCATTAACTCCAGCATTTCCGACAGCACCGGGTTCAGTCCCGCCTACCTGGTGCAAGGCCGGGAACCTCGCTTGCCAGGGGCGTGGTACGACAAAGTTACGCCAGGCGCGGGCGTCACCCCCCAAACGGCCGAAGATCGAGTACATGGACTAAAGGAAGCCTACATCATCGCCCGCGAGAACAATCAGCGCGCGTCCCACGAACAACAGCGGTATTATAATCTGCGACGACGCGAGTGGCGACCCACGGTGGGATCCTGGGTGCTCGTGCGTACACACCACCTCTCCAAGGCGAGCGAGGGATTCAACGCCAAACTGGCCCCGAAATTTACAGGACCATACAAAGTCATCAAATTCCTATCGCCAAACGTGGTGCGACTCCAGCTAAAAGGCTCTCGGAAGCGGCGGACGGCCAGCCTACCCGACCTTAAGGAGTACCAGACCTCCCGAGAAACAGACGTCCCCACGAACGAATCATCAGACCACGTAGAAGAGCCACCGGAGGGGGTAAAAGTCCCCAAGCATCCGAACGCGAGAGGAGGCCGCCACGACGGCTCAGACTACGACGACGAGGAGCCACCTTCTACTGGAGATACAGCAAAGCGACGACAGGTCCACTTTGCAGAGTGAAGTCACACTGGGTAGCACGTGTATCGAAGCGGTACACCCGTTTTGCCAAGGCCAAGATAAGTAACGCTAAAATACACTAGTTAACCAAACTTTGTAAGTAGGCACAATATGAACAGATCAACCGCACTGTAGGTAGGGCTAGCATGTAATCGTAGTGGCTAACAGGTTTGAACTTTTAGTCACAACACGCGTCCTACGACGCACCACAATGTCCACAAGCTCGGCTTCGGATGGGCTAAGGGGCCATCTCTTCAGCATCGACACCACAACATCCGCAGCCTCAGTCACCACCAGCAGCGTAGACTCAAAGATAGCCGACGACGGGAAATACAACCAGCCGACACCGCATGACATACCGGAAACGGCGTCCTCGGGGAATGACCAACACCGCCTGGCGCCAGACGTTGGCGAAGCAAGCTCCCAATCCACGGTCAAGCTCCACCCGGCCATTTCAAGGGAAGTCAGCGACGGATCAGCAGACGCGCAGATAGCAACCACAGGAGACGAGGTAGTTGCGGCACTAGCCGAACTCGAGGCAGCCGGACCACCGACCGCTCGCCTGGCACTACTAAACGACGCGGAGCCACCAGGAATCGGCTACGGTACGCCCTTCCTCCTAGTCACGTCATGGCTCGACAGTATGCAGGTACCAATGTTCGATCCTGGATACCTCACCCGCTGCATCGAGGAGAGCACTCCACGAGTGCCATGGCCTGCAACCTTGCAGCCTGCAACCTTAATGGACGGTGCATCGGTCGGCGGAGACGGACGGTCTGATACCGGAGGCACTCGTGCGCCCCTGCAGTGCATGCCAGCGGAAGCCAACGCGGCATGGGCAGGATTGGAAGAGCGCTCATCAAGCCCCACGGTCTCAACGGCAGCGAGCGAGCCCCACATATCGGCAGATCTGCTACTGGGCTCGCCCATGAGGGAAGACAGGGATCCTCAGGACCCATTAGGACCACCAGAGCCAGTCAGGGCCAAGACGCCAGACCCCATCACGGGAGTGGACCCGATGTCCGACGACACGCCGTCAGGTTCTCAGCCAAGATCGCTACCTACGACACCGGGACAAAGGATTCTCGTTGAAGAAATGGGCATCACCCTTGCACCGACGGTCCACAATCCAGGTCCAGGAACAGCAGACGAGCACCCGAGTCCGTTGGCACCGTCCGACGCCCTAGACGCTGGAGGCACAGTTGACCTCGAGCTCTTCATGAACCTGGCCGAGGAGGACGAACTGCTGAGGACTCTCGGAAAACATCCGGAAGTCGAAGAACTCCTTGCCGAGGAAACTTGGATCACAGCACCAGAAGATTGGCACGTAAACACGTACGAACGTCGGCTACCGTCAACATTAGTGGACTTCGTCAGGGCCATCGACCGCCGGAACGTGCGAATCCTGCGGCGGTACGATAACCACGAGATTCGCGTCATCGTCACGGCCAGTCGGACAATCAAGGTGGTACAACGTCCTTCACCGGAAGAAAGGGGGGGGTGTGAGGAGTCACCGAACTGACCCCCCACATTTTTCCCACTATTAAGATACTCAGCCACGGAGGCAAGAATTAAAAATGGCCACGGAGGCATTATTAGGTTTAATAAACAAAAGACTCGTAGCCCTGGAGGAATAGATCGATAGTTAAGTCTAGTATTTAAGTGTTTTCTAGTTGATATTTTGGTGCCAAGAAGGCCGATAGATAAATATTCTTAAGAATACTCGTGTGAATATTTTTACGATAAGGGCGATCACTATTTTTACGGGAAGTGCGATCACTACCGAGACACGCGGATCTGCCGGGCTTTGCGGTTTTTTTTTCGACGCCCGAACGCATCGGTTGCACGACTCCGTCACCCAGCGAGATCACCGCCAGGACATCGGCTCCGGACCAAGATCAGGGACTAGCGAAGTAAGTCAACGAACGAGTAAACCAAAACCTACAGTGCGGGTGAAGACCCAATACTAAGAATAAAGTGAAACCAGAAAACCTACCCGTCCCGAGTCGCCTACTAATTTGGGGAATCGGGGATCGCTACTCGAGCCACCCAGGACCAGCGGAAGGCAGTGTACTTATTTGACTGGTAATATCTCCGAATAAGTGCCCTGTCCTTTTCCGTCGGTATCAGCGCCGGGAACTGGCCACTTATTTGTCTGGTCATATTCTGCAAATAAGTGTACCCTTCCCCGTCGAAACCAGCACCAGGAACTGGCCACTTATTTGTCTGGTCATATTCTGCAAATAAGCGGACAGTTTCCCGCCGGAACCAGCGCGCGCCCCTGACTCTAGTCGGCACGAGAGTAAGTGCACCCAGTATACGCAGGCTGTAGGTTCCCTTCAAAGGACTTATTTGGCTGGTGATATCTCCGAATAAGCACTCCTGTTGGGTGTCCGCGCAGCAACCCTTCCCGGCTGGCACAGGCCAGTGACCCCACCTCGTCTTTCTGCTATCTACAAATTTATCTGTAGAGGATCCTGGGCAGACTGAGTCTACCCCAGCCCAAGAAAGTTCCTTACAAAGTTTCTATTTCTGGGGTGCTGATATTTACACCACCTAAGCGCTTCTGAATGTCTAGTCATTTTTGTTCGAAACTTCTTTCTTGTGTGGCGAGTGCGCTTGCAACTGCGCTTGCAACTGCGCTTGCAACTGCGCCTTCTACTATGGCTTTTAACTGCTCGTTGGTCAATGCCATATTTGAACTGTTTGGATTTTCCTGCAAATCTTCCGCACTTCTGAGCTTTCGGAATTCGTTTAACAAGTCTTCTCTTTCACTATCACTCATATGTTTTCTTTAACTCAAAGAACAAAGATTTTTGTTTCTTTTGTAATTAATTTCTTTACGACAATTTGTCGGAGCTTGCGCTTTTTTGTTTTGTCTGAGACTCTTAGGTATGTAGGTAGAAGTGGTGATCCACACCCTCGTAAATTGTTGTGTCCGCGTTCTCTTCAGTACCAGCCTGCGTCATTTAGAAATCCTAGGATTGCAGTTATTCTCTGCTTTCCTATTTCTCCCAATGATTCAAGCTGATACGCCCCGAAGTATCTCGCCCTGATAAGGTTTAGTGCTGGGCAATGACACAACATGTGCTCAGGTGTCTCCTGTGAATCTGTTTCTTTGCAGCTTCTGCAATTAGCGTTGTACGTAAGCCCCATCTTCATGGCTTGCGTGCCAATGACCCAATGGCCTGTGATAAGTGCCGTGATCCTACTAATGATTCTTTTACTTTTGGTTATAAGCTCTCGAGATCTCTTGCTATTGACGGTTGGCCAGCAGAGTTTTGATTTCCTGAGACCCTGCTTTTCCGACCAACTTTTACTAGCTTGTGTTTTGTAGTGTTCGTGAATCCTTGCTTGGACTGTATTTAGGGATTCAGGTAGACTAGTAGTGTAGGAGTCGTCTGCCGACCCCATTTGTGCAAGTTCATCCGCCTTTTCGTTTCCTGGTATATCGTTGGGCCCTGTCACCCATGTTATCTGTACATGGTTGTTTGTTGCTGGTATGTTAAGAGCCGACTTACAATCGGCTACTAGCGCCGAGTTGGTTCTTGCTGCTGCGAGAGATTTGATAGCCGCTTGGCTATCAAAGTATATCCTTACCTTGGTATTCCTGAGGCATTGCTGAATCGAAAGCTTGGCTGCTTCTAAAATAGCAAGTACCTCAGCCTGAAAAACTGTCGCTGATTCTGGGAGGTGGAATTTCGATTCTATCCCCCAGCTTTCAGCGAAAGTTCCAGCCCCTACACCACAGTCCATCTTGGAGCCGTCAGTGTAGAGTGATACCTCATCTTGTCCGGTTACTCTGTCATTCTCCCAGTCTTCCCTCGATGGAAAGGTAGTCGTAAATCCGTTTCCAAATCGTATCTCCGCTGTCATATAATCCGCTTTGTTATTTGCCTGATAGTTACTGTCCTCTAAGATACGTCAATGCCATGTGTGGTAGCCTTTCCAGCATTTACTTGCCTTCAGTCTGGCCGCACTCTGCGCTGCCGTATCCTTTATGAAAAGTTCTATGGGCATTATATCCAGAATAGTTTTCAACGCGGCAGCCGCGCATGGTCTTAATGCCCCTGGAGCTCCTGCGCAAGCTGATCTCTGTATTCTTATCAGCTTGGTAATATTGTATGCTCTTGTCAGGGCTGGCCACCAGACTAGTGCCCCGTATGTGAGAATTGACCTTACCACTGCTGTGTAAAGCCATAATATTATCTTAGGGTGTATACCCCAGTTTTTGCAGAACATTTTCCTGCACGAGTACAATGTTATGCTTGCCTTTCTTACTCGTTGCGTGATGTTCAGTTTCCACGAGAGCTTCGGGTCTAGTATCACTCCTAGGTACTTAGCTTTACCCGATAGCTCGAGTTCGGTTCCATCTATTTTCGGTTTACTGTATGTTGGGATCTTTGTTCTTCGCGTGAAGATCATTAGTTCGGTTTTACTCGAGTTAATACCTATGTTTAGAGGAGGCATTAATTTATGCCACCTTTTTTGCGAATATTTTAACGAAAGAGAATTATGCGTGTGTCAGAACGGTGCCAAAAGAAAAAGCCGAGAATTTGTTCGATTTTTAAATGCGTTTATTGTGGTAGCGAGAGCGAACGAACTGCTTCGTACCAGCGATCAAAAGCGAATGTAAAAGATGAGAGTGCGTAGGTCCGAGAGAGCAGCGAGCGCAGTCGCTTATCTCTGCTTGTCTTATGCAAAATAGATAATTGGGAACTTCGGTTTACATTGTTGTTGTCAGTGGTGCTGACCAAATGGCAAACAATAAATGGGTTTTAAATGATTTTAAATTGATTTCTGCGGCTGCTCCCGACATGCTCCCCCCGTTGGAAGAGTCATGCTTCCAAGTGAAGTGGTTTCTAGGGGCAGTACCGCAAGCTTCCTCATTGCCCGCTTGCACAGTCCAGAGTCGGTTCGGATGACTGCAACTCGTTCGACGCCATCCTCTCCGGTGACGGTGCTCTCAACTCTGCCGAGGCGCCACCGCAAAGGGGGTATGTTGTCCTCCTTGATGAGGACCATGCTGCCTGCCGGTACGTTGCTCACAGGAAGGCGCCATTTGGTCCGCTCCTGCAGCAGCGAAAGGTAGTCGGAGTTCCATTTGCGCCAGTAGGTTTGCTGCATTTGGCATACGCGCTGCCACCGGCTCAAGCGATCGATGTTCAGATGGGTGACATCAGGCTCATCCATTGCGGTGAATGTAGATCCAATGAGAAAGTGTGCAGGAGTAAGAACACTAATGTCATCTGGGTTTTCTGAAATGGGACAAAGCGGTCGTGAGTTTAAAATTGCGGCAATTTCACAAACTAAAGTGCGCAGTTCATGAAATGTGAGAATTGATTTTCCAACAACACGGACGAAATGATATTTTGCGGATTTGACCGCGGCTTCCCACAGGCCACCGAAGTGCGGGGAACGAGGTGGGATGAAATTCCAACGGATCTCCATCGACGTAAGGGAATTCCATAGCTCAATGTTTTGAGGATCGCTCAGAAACAGCTGCCGAAGCTCAGTTAGCTCGTTTTTGGCTCCCACGAAGTTCGTTGCGTTGTCTGACCAAATCGTTTGAGGCTTTCCCCTCAGGCTTACAAATCGCTTCAGGGCTGCTATGAACGATTGCGTTGAAAGGTCTTCGACAACTTCCAAGTGTGTAGCCTTGCTGACGAAGCAAACGAATATGGCTATGTAGCACTTCGTAGGGGGCCTGTTTCTGACCTCTGACTTCGAATAAAAGGGGCCACAAAAGTCCACTCCAGAGATGGCGAATGGGCGATTCGGCTGCACTCGGTCCTCCGGGAGCGGCGCCATGATGTGTTCGACTAGCTTGGGCTTTAATCTGAAACATTGAATGCACTTGTTGATGACAGCAGAAACCGTTTTTCGCCCTCCAATGGGCCAGAATCTCTGTCGTAAAGCGGCTAACAAGCTCTGTGCTCCTGCATGAAGGAACTTGCGATGAAAATGATCAATGATAGCTGAGGTTATATGATGAGACTTGGGAAGAATCATAGGGTGCTTGGCATCGAAGTCCAGCTGCGAATTTTGAAGTCGTCCGCCGACGCGCATTAGACCTCCTGCATCTATAAATGGGTTTAAGGACAGAAGTTTGCTCTTCGGCGACAGCTTCATCTTCAAGGTTAGTGCCTTGTGGTCCTCGGCAAAGTGCACGCGCTGAATCCCTTTAATGAGTATATGAGTCCCACCTTTGATTTCCTCGACTGTAAGCTCTCCTTTATGCCGTACTCGATCCTTGCTGACCCTTTGAAGGAACCGATATACGTATCCGAAGACTCTCTGCATTCTCCCAAACGAGTTTCCAAACTTGCAACTGTGTGAGATGTCCATTTCCTGTGACAGCACCAATGCGCTGCGTCTATGCTCAGGAAGTTCCATGACAGGGGGCGAGTGAGGGGGCCATGTAGAAGAATCAGTGAGTAAGAACTGCGGTCCTTCACTCCAAAGTTTTGATCCCACCAGCTCAATAGGGGTACATCCTCGAGATAAGATGTCCGCCGGATTCTGCCGTGACGGTACGTGCCTCCAAGTCATTCCCTTAGTTCTCTCCTGTATCTGCGAAATCCTGTTCGAAACGAAAATGTTAAAATCTGATGGAGGTTGTCGGATCCAAGACAAAACTATTGTCGAATCTGACCAACAATGAAAAGTGCAAGATCGAGGTGCAATTTGTGCCACTTGAGAGACAAGCTCGGAGAGTAAAACAGCGGCAGATAACTCTAGCTTCGGAATCGTGAGGGTCTTCAAGGGCGCGACTCTTGATTTTGAGCAAAGTAGGTTCGACGAAACGATACCTTGGTTCTCTGATCGAACATAAATGCAAGCTCCGTAAGCTGCCATGCTTGCATCGCAAAATCCATGTATTTCGCACGATGAGTTATGCTGTAGAACAAAGCGTGGAAACTTCAAGCAAGCAACTGTGGCGATCTGCGACATGTGCTCCAACCAAGCGGCATGTAAAGATTGAGGCAGGGATTCATCCCAGTCGAGCTTATCCTTCCATAAGACCTGCATGAAAATTTTAAGTTTGGTTATGATTGGGGCTATTAGTCCAAGGGGATCGTAAATCTTAGCGATAGCCGACAGGATGCTGCGCTTGGTTGCGGGTTTTTCTGTCCATTCGTTTGAGAAGCTGAAAAGCAAGCTATCCGATAGCGTGTCCCAAGATAAACCTAACGCTTTTGTAACGTCGGTTCCGTCGTGGAACTTTAAAGTTTTCTCCCGATCCGAGTCATCCACTCCTTTTAGCGCCGCAGGTTCATTGGAACACCATTTGCGAATTGGAAAATGTCCTCTTTCCAGGAGCGCCTTGATTTGTTGACGAATTTCAACGACCTCCTCAATGGTGTCTCCTCCTGCGATTAGATCATCCACGTAGAAGTTTGTGCGTATGATTTTAGCTGCTACTGGAAATTCCGCTTCTTCATCGTAGGATAGCTGCTGCATTGCACGAATTGCCAAAAAAGCAGCAGGCTTCGTGCCATAGGTTACGGTGTCAAGCGAGTAAACTTGAACCTCGTCTTCTGGCCGATCGCGCCATAAAATACATTGAAGAAACTGATGGGGATGCGTAACCCGAACGCAGCGATACATTTTGCAAATATCCCCACACAAAGCAACCTTGAAAAATCGAAAACGAAGCAGGGTAGTGAAGATTTTTGGCTGAATGGAAGGACCAGCGTACAACAAATCGTTCAACGAATATCCCGAAGTGGACTTCGCTGAGCCGTCGAAAACAACTCGCAGCTTTGTTGTTGTGCTTTCTAATTTTTGGACGCAGTGGTGGGGTAGGTAATACTGATAAGCTGCAGCACTTTTGGTTGTTAGAGACATGTGGCCAAGGTTCAGGTACTCCTCTATAAAGGCTTTATACTGCGACTTCAGCTCTAAATTTCTAGCTAATTTGGTCTCGAGTGCTTTAAAACGAAGAAGTGCACGATCATATGAATCTCCTAGAGCATCGAAACTAGTTTTGGCAGGAAGTAGTACCGAATATTGGCCAGATTCAAGCCGAGTGTATTCCTGCTGAAATAGCTGCTCGCATAGAGTTTCTTCTTTCGCAATGGTTTTTGTAGAATCTGCGCAATTGTCGATTTCCCAAAATCTCTTTAGTATCTCAGAGATCGACTCCGACTCCGAATGAGTTCTGGCCTCTTGAGATAAGGAAACTAAAGATGAGCGAACGGAATGTCCTACTGTTAGACACCCTGAGACGATCCAGCCAAGTCTGGTTTTCTGCAGAGTGGGTAAATTGCTGCCTAATCGAATTTGTCCAATACAAAGCAGCTCGAAGAATATGCTTGCTCCAAGAAGCAAGTCGATGCGTTGAATTTTGTAGAAAAGCGGGTCGGCGAGCTCGAGATTTTCCGGTATTTTCCATTCAGACGCGTTGAGATCGAAATGCGGGTGGTAATCGGTGATTGACTGGGTGACAGCAGCAGAGAGCGAAGTGCTATACTTTGCGTTACTCGACTGAGCGAAAATATGAACCGATTTATCCGAAGCGAGCGAGGACTCACCGATTCCTGATATGGAGATGAATGAACGATGGATCTTGAGCTGAAGCTGATTGGCGAAACGAGATGTGACGAAGTTGATTTGAGAAGCCGAATCGAGCAGGGCCCTGCATGGCACGAACACGCCAGAGCGATTTTTTACGTAGACTATGGCGGTAGCAAGCACGACGTATTCGGATCTAGTTGACGATGAAGCTAAAGGCGGTGTATTGGACAAGGCTACAGAGACGTGAGATGATCCTTGCGGAAGTATTTCTGGAACAGGCTGGGACAGGGTTGCAACGGGATTTGTTTCCAAATGAAGAAGACTATGATGCCTCTGGTGGCAGTGTCTACAGTTGCCAGACTTGCATTGCTGTAGGCTGTGCCCTTTTCGTAGGCAGTTGAGACAAAGATGTAGCCTTTTTGACTCTCTATACCGCTGATTGGGGTTCAAACCTAAGAACTGTGGGCATTTTGTCAAATAATGTTCCCTAGACTCGCACAGGGTACATGATGGCATAGCTGATGATAAAGCAACGAGGGTGCTACGACCAAATGTGTTAGCTACTTTTCCAACCTGTTTGCTAGGTGGTTGGTTTACCATAGCGTATTCCAAATTTTCCATCATGCGGCATCTAAGGTCCAAAAACAATGAGAATTTATCCCAACTTGGCAGCTCCTTGGAAGGTAATCCTTCTTCCCACCTCTCCTGGTTCTGAATGTCCAGTTTCGAAGCGATGAGATGAATTAAGAGGCCGTCATAGATCTCCTGCGTAGAGGCCATAGTAGCCAGGGCGCGCAAATGAGAATTTGCCTTGTCGCTTAGCTGCCGCAGACTACTTGCGGATCCCTTTTCCACTCCTGGGAGCTTGAATAAAGATCGAACATGTGCCTGAAAGTGCAATAATTTATTATCAAATCTCGACGTTAACAATTCCAAAGCCCTGTCGTAATTATTTTCCGTAGGCTCCAGCGAGCGAATTGCGTCCAGTGCAATGCCGTCCAAACATGCGCGAAGATGCTGAAATTTTTCCACCTTTGTTAGATCATCGTTCTTTCCCACTACGGTGTTGAACATGGCGTAGAAATCCGGCCAATCGATGTATGCTCCGCCAAATCGCGGAAGTTGAAATTCCGGTAGCCTGGTGGGCCGCGAATTGCACTTGAAGGCGGCTGCGTGTCCACCGAGGATGCCATGCAACTCAGTTGAATTTGCCAACGACTTTCTCTTCTCACTATTGAGATGGCGGCAGATTTTTCCTTTCGTCTCACAATATGCCGTGGTAAAGGTTAAGCGCGCATCTGACTCCAGCTCCTCAATTACAAGCTGTTCGAGGTTAAGCTGAGAGCTGTCGAAGTCAGAGTACATGCGCTCGATTAAATCCAGACGCACCTGCAACTCACTTTCGTCGAACTTGGCCAACTGATCCTCTGTCAAAAATAAATTTAAGGCCGCCAGCAGGCGTACCAGAGAATCTGCCTTTGCCCGATAAAACTCCTCACCGTTTGGTGCGTGAGGCGCGAGCTCAGGCTTTTTCGTATGTTTGGCTGGCATTTTTAATTTTTACTTTCCGCTTATAGGGTATACGAAAGTCACCGCACGAAATTTGCGCTGCACCTGCACTTGGGCCAGCGAAAAAACCAAAGAACGAATTTGAGGGTAAGGACGGAGCCGAAAACAACGGGCAACGACCTTTGCCTGGCGAGCGAAGTTGTGTAACACTTTCCGTTATGCAAGAAGTTTAGACTGTACAGCAGCCGATTCTAACTGTACAATGTATGTATGTCGGTATATGCGAATACCGTGCAAAGCGATGCGAAAAGAGCTTGTGTGTTTGTGCCCTGCAGCGACACATGCAAAGGGCGCGTAGAATTATTAAAACGATATTTAATAATTGCTTAACTTTGACACACGTTCACGATCACGTCGGGGTCACCAATGTTTAGAGGAGGCATTAATTTATGCCACCTTTTTTGCGAATATTTTAACGAAAGAGAATTATGCGTGTGTCAGAACGGTGCCAAAAGAAAAAGCCGAGAATTTGTTCGATTTTTAAATGCGTTTATTGTGGTAGCGAGAGCGAACGAACTGCTTCGTACCAGCGATCAAAAGCGAATGTAAAGGATGAGAGTGCGTAGGTCCGAGAGAGCAGCGAGCGCAGTCGCTTATCTCTGCTTGTCTTATGCAAAATAGATAATTGGGAACTTTGGTTTACATTGTTGTTGTCAGTGATGCTGACCAAATGGCAAACAATAAATGGGTTTTAAATGATTTTAAATTGATTTCTGCGGCTGCTCCCGACAACCTAGTCCGCAGGTTTTTGCCCATTCATTGAGTCGGGTAAGGGCCCCCATCATTATATTACTTAAGACATCTGGGTAGATGTCGTCTGCGTAGGCTACTACTTTTACTCCTCCGCTATTGAGTTCTCTCAATATTGTGAGGGCTCAATTATGGTTGGGTGTCCCAGCTAATTCTCCTGGAACAAATTCCTCAACTTTTGCCACGAGTTGGCAGTACCGCTGTCTGTCAAAGTGACAGTGCACTGGAAAGTTTCCATTGCTCTTCCAACCCTCGTTTTCCAGTTGTCAAATTGCGCCACATGGCTGATCTTTCTCGTTCTTTCTCAAAGAAAATTCGACAACGTAGGACGTGAAATCTGCTGAGAAAAGAGCTAAGGCTAACCTAGATTGATCTCCAATAAAACACTCTTGCAACACTTTACTAAAGCGCTTACCCGTCTTGGCGACCCGTTCTGAGTGTGCAAACAGCACCGCCAACAGACGAAAACCGTATTGATAGGCAATTCTTGAACAAATCCCCACCTGAGGTAAGAAAACGTTGTTTGAGGTTACTCTGACTTACGCTACACCCCCCCACAGCCGTGTGACCGCATGCACGTTAAATTTCGGATCAATACTCGTTTGTAGTGGCTCGAGGTATCAGGAAAATTTGCTTTGACCGCAGTAGCTTTACGATCAACACGGACAAGAAGGCGTTCAGATCAAAATTCCCAACGCAAATTATAAAACTGGATTCTGGCAGCCACGGAGACATAGCCGACCATCGGCCATTGGTGGCAGCGTACGGCAACACTAAGCACGGTTCTCTCATCTCACTCAGTACTATCCGAGGCGACCAACAGCGTTCGCCACTACCAACAGTGTAGCCTAACGGAGACCTCTCCGCTACGTGGACCACTTACACCGCAACACTCGTCGCCCAGACAGCGGTACCAGCTACCTTCCCTGATTATCCTCTACTTGAGCGATACTAGGGTGGCCAGATATCACCACCGCCTGTGAGATTCTTAGACGAGCGCCAACCAAGACCGAGACCGTTCAAGCCCAAGCAACAGGATCCGTATTGCCGCGAGCCATTCTACTATAATTATTTGATAGAATTCCTAGCCTAAGTTGGTTCCGTGGGGCCAAACTGCTTGATCAGTTAGCTTGCGTGGGCATCTTCATATTTGGTCTTAATTTCCTTCCAATAGCTTACTCCAGCGTCAACAGGCCTGCTGACACCGTTGGACACAATTGAAGCAGTGAGTACGGCATAGCCGAATGGGTATAGATACTTTTTTTGTACACGCCCACATATGAAACCCACCGCAAAAGCTTACGTGAATAAAGCCATATATTGAGTAATTACGCTTTTGCCCCACGACCCCAAATGCACGGAGAATTAGCATCCGTCTAAAGTAGAGTAAAACGACACTGATTTTTAAATGCCTTATGTCAATGTCAATCACGACTTATGTTAATTTAAAATACAGAAATATGTAACATGAATTAAATTTCAAATTCTAATGGGCACCTAAGGCATATTTTATCAAGCAGAAAGGGATAAGCCGAAACATCATTTGGCTTACATAGGCAGGGCGGGCGAAGCAGAGGAACCTTACCATCCAATTTCCTCTTGGCTGAGAGCTAGATATACCCACTATTCGATCGTACATTTGACTTATCCTTCCCCCGGTTCCTTTACTCTGTCGATTCGTATTATGTGACGCGTACGCGATAAGGAACTAAAACCCCACCCCAGCCCTGAGCTCAGCCGGCCACCCAAGACAGAGTAGGTTCCGTGTTCGCTACTGAACGTGTCCGTTACAATATGTCGTTCATGTTAATAAGCCAGAGTAGTGGCGATAGAACCCCGCCCTGAGGTGTGCCTCTCCTCACAATGCGTGTGAGGTAAGTTCGGCTGTTATCGTCCTGCTCGTGAGCATAACTCCGATGTCTGATGTCTCCTTCAATGCCGATCGAGTGAGCTCAGTATGGATTCGACGTTTACATTATTGAACGCATCTTCTATATCTAGGAAGGTGGCCATCGTATATTGGTTAAAATGTAGCGATTTTTTTATGTGGCAGACTACTTCGTGTAGTGCCGTTTCTGTCGATCTGCCCTTTCGGTACGCATGCTGAGCGTCCGATAGATGCTGCTTCTCGGTGGTTTCCCGGATATGAATATCGATTATTCGTTCCAGCGTTTTCATTAGGAAGGAGGTAAGGCTGATCGGACTGTAATCCTTTGCTAGGATATGCCCTCTTCTTCCTGGTTTTGGTATAAATACAACTTTGGCTTTCATCATTTTTTATTTCTTTCTTTCTTACTTCCTAGTGCTACAAGGAATTCCTTATAAATTAATGCACTAGTCACAAAACAAAAATGAAGTATAATGAGAATGAAGAATATGTAGGTCCCTACTTAAGTTTAACACTTATATCTAACATTTAATACAATTAACAATTAGAGCTGACAAATTACAAAACTGTTGAAAATTTATTTTAATTAATTTTAGTATTTTATTTTAATTTTAATATTAATTTTAATTGGTACATTGTGATTTTAAAAATGTAAATAAATTGTCCCTAAATTGCGATGTGCTTTCAATTATTTTAAGATGTTGTGGCAGTTCATTCCACAACCGAATAGAATGAATAAAAAATTGGCGATCCGAAGATGCCAGCTTATGTTTAATAGTAATAATGTTTCGGGTTCTTGTCGAGGTACCAAATTCAATTTTTCATATAAGTAACTGGGTTTTTTGGTTTTTAAAATTTTATGTAAAAGAATGAGATTTCTGGCATTACTCCATGATTTAAAATTTAAGCCGTATATACACACAAAAAAAAACCTGGTAAAATCAACTGTAATAATTGTCAATCAGGCCCCAACCACAAAAAATAGTCAATTCTACTTAGTAAGTAGTTACTTTTACAACAACAAATACACACAATTAGCAAAGACACACACCTATATTCATGACAAAATTGACAATTTTTTCTGGTTGGGGTCTTTTTGTCAATTTTTTTTTTGTGTGTACTATTAGCAAATGACGTGATGTGTTCCCCTCGTTTAATATTAAATACATATCTAGCTATGTTATTAAATGCAATGTTTAGCTTGTGTTGCGGGGCACTGTCACAATGACCAAAAATCTCTATTCCGTAGCACAATGTTGGTAGGAGGTATGATTTTGCTATCATAAGTCTTATGGACGTTGGTAAAAATTGTTGCGACAGATAAAGTTACCTAAGTTGACCAAATGACCTCCCCACAGATTTGACAACATGTGCACTCCATGACAAATTGGAATTAATTGTAATGCCAAGATTAGCGACCTGTTCTACATAGAAGATCGGAGAACGGACCGGAGACGGATTAAGTGACAGACCATTTCTTGTTGCCCACTTACTAACATTTGACAATTCCACGTTACATAAATTTACACAATCTAATATTCTTCCTATAGGACAGCTAACATACATTTGAACGTCGTCAGCATACAAGTGGACATTACAGTTTGACAATACAGTTGGTAAATCGTTTACATACATTGAAAACAAAAGTGGACCTAACACTGAGCCTTGAGGCACGCCACGCTTTAGTCCAAGCGGTTCTGAACATCCAATTTCAGTAAAAACAGCTTGTATTCTGCCACTCAAGTATGATGATATGAGTTTAACAGCGGGTACAGAGAAGTTGAAGAATTTTAAAAGTTTAGTACATAGAATTTCGATTGGGATGCCTCTATATCAGAACCGTTGAATAAAATCTATAAACACACGCAATTTAAGAACAATTATGTTGTACCAATAAAAATAATTAACTATTACGACTTCTCTTACACAAGTATAACTAACCCTAATACATTTCATATTTAAGAGATATATTGTAAGGAAAAAGATTTTGGTCATCTGCTGCTTCTCTTTGCCCGCCTTCTTTCTCAACAGATGAGTTGTTAAGAGAGAGAGAAACATTCATTTGGAGATCGTGAAGCTTTTGCATACTCTCAACGCACATTACCTCAGCTCCCACGCATTGAGTGACGTGAACAATCCCCCGCCGTGTAAAGACCCAAAAGAGGCGCTTAAGCTTTTTTTGGCGTCTGGCCTCTCTGAAGATCACGTAATTTTCTCTTGAAAGCTGTTCATTAAGGAAAACAGAAGACGGCGAATTCATTCCCAGCAGTTGAAGGGTTAGTGGCTGCTTAAATTGTCTTCGGTACGCACCAGCCGCGCGCAGTATTGCGGCTTTATCGCGCACGTGTTCGAATTTAATTATAATGACCGGGTCTACGGTCGGATTTGGCCTTCTCGGTGATATGCGAAAGGCCTCTCGAATCCTCGGTGGCGGCGTGAGTTTCAGATTGAAACACAGTGAGTGAAATAGTGACTTTAAGTTTTCATTATCTTGGTAAGGCACACCATGGACTCTCAGGTCCGCTGCGATGGACTCGTTCGCTTGTGTTGCCACCCGCGCTTCAATCTCTCCAACCCGCCCTCCTAGAGTTTGTGCATCTTTGGTCTCGGCCTCTAGCTGCATCATCCTCTCCTTCAGCCTTTCCACCACTGCGACCTCCTTCTCCAGTTGGTGCACCCGTTGAGTGAGTTCTTCTATTTTTCCACTCATCACGTTAACTTTTTCATGCATTTCGTGTAAAATGCGATCCTCAGATTTTTGTATTGAGGCAGTTATTGTGGCAGTAATGTTAGCAGTTTGCTCAGCAAATTTCTGCTCAACTAACTCAATCAGCGTAGGCGAGAGTGAATCATTTGGACGGTCTTTTTTAAGGTCCGTGGAAGTATTTTCACGCAAGCGTTTTGTTGCTGGAGCCATTTGAGTGTCAATACAGTGAGTGCGTGTGCGTGTGAGTTTTCAGATTCCGTTTTGCTTAGCTCGACGCTTGTTTTGTTATTGCTTTGGCTGGCACTGGCAAGTATAAATTTGCTAATTGTCAATGTATTTAATTGTTTTAACAAAATTTACTGCACGGAACGAAACAACACGAAGTTTAAACGACACTTTTCTTTCATAGAAGCGGTTTGTGTGTTAGTCTGATGCAAGCCATGTAAGTGGCTTGCAGCCATCTACTGATGCTGACCTGTGTTGCTTGAGGCATTGATTTGATTCTTTCAATGGTTATGATATCCCTTGTGTGTGTTGGTTGATAAGCCCTCTGACCTTCAGTAGGTGCTGGCTTTTCTCGAAGGTTACCTGGAAAGTGTTTATCCACTAGTGTCTCTATGGATTCATCCACTGTTGTAGTCGCTGATCCGTCTTGTTTGTGTAATAGAGTTGGGCTGTTATACCCTTTGGCAAGGACCTTGCTTAGTCTAGCCGTGTCTTTTATACCTTCGAGCGATTCGCAATAAGTCCTCCAAGAGTTTTTCTTATGTGGCTGCGTATATCGCTTTTTTGTATGCTTTTTGTACTTCTTTGTATGGCTCCCATTCCTTGGTAGCATAGCTGGAGTTATTATCGGCTGTTCTTGCCCTCTTTCTCGGAGTGCAAAGCTCTTTGGTCTACCATAGAGGGTGTTGTTTTTATGTGTGTTGTTTTTATGTCGGAACCGACCGGATCGGACAACTATAGCTCCCATAGGAACTATCAAAAAAAAAACTTAAAAAATTCTAGCTTTGGTGTTTTTTGAAACCTACCCTTTACCTTCTACTTTTGGGAATAATATTTTTTAAATATTTCTAAATTTCGAATGAAATTTTTAAAAAATCGGATGACTATATGATATAGCTGCCATAGGAACGGTCGGAAAATTAAATGGAAATTAATAGGGTAGAGTATAAAACCTTGCATGTTTCCTTATATGCATTGTTTAGAATGTTTGTTAGGTCCTCTACTTCCTTGTCCAGGGTCGTCGTAGAGGTTTGTAAGCGTATTCTTCTGTTACTAACTTTCGAATAGACTATCTCACTGAATTTGTCCCAGTTTGCTCTACGGGGGATACGTTTCGGTTCCGGTTTGCTAATCGGAATCGAAATTTCGAAGAAAATGTACCTATGATCTGAAAAGGAATTTTGTTTCGACACTATCCACTTTTCAACCTTATATTTACTAAATTCTGTCTGTAAAGTGAGGTCTAACACCTAATCCCATCCCTGAAATTCCCTAGTGCTTGGGAATATAAAGGTGGGTGTGTTACCTCTGAGACTCTTATTTTATTTTTAAATTTCTGAATCACTATTTTTTTTTAATATTTTGGGAAAGAATAGTCGGGGAAA
This sequence comes from Drosophila pseudotakahashii, assembly GCA_035046095.1. NCBI lineage: Eukaryota > Metazoa > Arthropoda > Insecta > Diptera > Drosophilidae > Drosophila > Drosophila pseudotakahashii. Next base: position 253,459 of record JAWNOE010000102.1, read on the forward strand.
AATATCATTGAACACTCCACTTACATGGTCCTAATTTTATTTTTTTTTTGTTTTAAATTAAAATGTTGTGGCTGCTGCTGGTGCTCGTTTTAGTTTCCTTCTTCTTGATATTTCTTATATGGTTTCTGACAGTTCCTGGTATGGCGACGTTGGCGTATTATGTTATTTTTTTAATGCTGCTGCTGTTGGTTCGGGGTATGCTGGTACTGTTTTCTTTATTTTTTAAAACTGATCGTGGGTCTTACGAACGTGTTTAAAAAAAATATATAAACTAAACGGCGTATCGAGGGTCTTACGAATACGTTTTATATTTTTAACTGAACGACGGATCGAGGGTCTTACGAACGCGTTGGGTGCCAATTAAAGTGAGAAGACTTTATTCTCGCAAGGCGATGTCCGTCACGATTTATTTTCAAAATTTGGCTTACTGCTAAGTACATAAATTCTTAAAATGTAAGCTATCCCTATGCTCTGAAACTGCTGACCCGGCGCCCCGTGCACGGAGTTGAGCAGCCGCTTCTTTCGTTGCAGTGCATTGCCCGCTGAATATGCTGACCATAGCACCGTCGTTGGGCAATATCCGCAGGTGACGCTGGCCTTGCACTATTCCCATCCGGTTATGCGGGATCAGCCTGGCAACTCTTCTGTTGCTGGGTGATCGTGTTAGCTTGTACATATTTAAATTTAATAAAAACCGCAATAGATGAAAATCAAAGCGAAAAATGTTTGGATTGAATATGAAATATTTGGATTTACTACGTTTTTTTTTATCAGTGACTCCTTTTGTTCCGTTTTTTAACACATTTTACCAATTCGGTTAGCTACAAATACTTCCATGCGTTCATCACCATTTATCCAAGCAAGGACCGTTTTTAAATCTGTCCAAAAATATTGCTGATGAGGTTGTATAACCAATTCATTTTGGACTTATTCAGCTAGTCGGCATCCTAAAACAGCTGCTATTGTTTAAGGTTTGGGAATTGTTACATGCTTTGTTGGGGCAACCCTTGCTTTTGATGCGACTAAAGATATATCAAATTCCCACTGGTCTTCTTGGTTATAACAGCATCATATGTATACTGCTGAGGTATAGGCCTTGCTACTCGCGTCGTTGAATATGTGGAGTTCGATGCAATCCGATTTTGTAAGATTAAAACTGTAACATCGTGGAATTTTAATAGTTTTAATTGATAATAAAGACGACAAAAAATGTTTCCATTTGATCAGCAGATCTCCTTTACGTTTATCGTCCAAGTTGATTCCAGACTTCCACACGTCACGCATCAATATCCGCCCTTTGATGGTTACAGGTTCTTTTAGCATTTGTGTAGCATATCCATTTAAAAGTTAATTTTTTCCTTACTGTTTGACAGAAATTGTCGCAGTTCAAAGCCTGCCTTTGAATGAATGTCTACTACAGAATTTATTATGTTGATACGTAGGCTGGGGCTTGGCTTGGAATCCAAATAATCGTCAACATAATGATTTGTAATAATCAGGTACCGAAAATAACAGTTATTTCAAATTTTCCGTACTACAAAAATCGTTCACTCAGAAGAGTGCTACATAAAAATCAAGAACACCAATGAGTTCCAAATTGGTCAAGCTATGCAAATCTGCAATGATTTTTGTTTTGTGAGTTTTTTTTTTTTAAATCAATGGTAAAAATTATTTTTTGCGTTTTATTATAAAACTCAGGCAGTAATCGTTATTATTGAGTAAAAAAAAATAAAAATCATCAATAACTATTATGTGTGAGTTTTATTTCATAAAACTCAAAATAAAAATCAATTCGCGTCTGCGGCATTGTATTAAAAATTTTAATATGTCTTAAATCTGATCTTGATCGTTTTGCTATGTAGTTTCAATACATAAAATAAAAAACACTATATTTTAACATCCGCAGACGCGAATTAAGTTTTATTTTGAGTTTTATAAAAACAAAACTCACACATAATCGTTTTTGATGATTATACCCTTGCAGAGGGTATTATAATTTTGGTCAGAAGTTTGTAACGCAGTGAAGCAGACGTTTCCGACCCCATAAAGTATATATATTCTTGATCAGGATCAATAGGGGAGTCGATATAGCCATGTCCGTCTGTCCGTCTGTTTCAATACCGTTTGCGAGCTCAGTTTAAAAGCTAGCGCCTTGAAACTTTCACAGTCGTCCTAAAACATGTGTACGCAGATCAAGTTTGAAAGCCGACCCGATCGGACGTCTATATCCTATAGCTCCCATAGGAACAATCGGATCTAGCTTTCACAAAATGAAGATATTTCGCTCAGTGTAAGAGCTATTGACAAGAATCTTTCTAAATCTTATTATTTTACGCATACCTTGATCAGGGTAAAAGCGCGTGCCGATCGGACGTCTATATCCTATAGCTCCTATAGGAACAATCGGATATAGCTTTCACAAAATGAAGATATTTCGCTCAGTGTAAGAGCTATTGACAAGAATCTTTCTAATTATTTTACGCATACCTTGATCATAGTAAAAGCGCGTGCCGATCGGACGTCTATATCTTATAGCTCCCATAGGAACAATAGGGTGAAATCGGTCAAAATTTGTCGTTTTTCAGGATATTTCGCGCAGAATATAAGCTATTCCCATGAAACTTTCCAAATCGTATTTTTTTGTGCGTACCCCGATCAGGGTAAAAGCGCGTGCCGATCGAACGTCTATATCTTATAGCTCCCATAGGAACAATAGGGTGAAATCTGCAAGGGTATTGAAACTTCGGCTTGCCGAAGTTAGCTTCCGTCCTCGTTTTTATTTTTTTTTACTCAATAATAACGATTACTGCCTGAGTTTTATAATAAAATTCAAAATGTAACTATTATTTTTGAGCAAAAAAAATAAAAATTAGAAATAGGTTTTTCAGTGAGAGTTTTATAAATAAAACTTATAACTGTTACGGTCCCTGGTAATAATAGCTGTAATGACCTGCAAATTGCCCAATCAAACCAACTGCACGCTATTACCTAGATATACAAACAATATTTATTATTTCTTCGGTGCGACTGACTCAATGAGAACCAGAATGCTCTCCGCTCTTAGCAACGCTCGCAGAGGCCTGTTTTCCTGCCAAATCCCTCCAATATTTTTCAGCTTCAAGTTCTGCTGCGCATCTAAAGGCTGCTCCATGGAAATATCGGGAATCAAATCGGCTTGCGGTAGCGGTGGTGGCTGTGTTCCAAGTGAGGCACTATTTCCTTGCTCGCTGCCATCCAACTGTTGAGAAGATTCGATATCCAAACTAGAATCCCCTGAGATCTTTTTAACATGACTTATATTTGTTAAATACGTTTTACCTCCTCCCGATGTCTTTACTACGCTTCCATCTATCTGAATTACCCCATAGAGTGTTGTATCAAAATTAGGAGTTAACTTGTTAGTAAAAATCACGTTCTTCAGCACTACTTTATCTCCCCGTTGTATTTCAGATTCCGTGGCTCTTCTAGTTTTGTCTGCCACCTCTTTTCCTTATTAATAAAATCGCTGTCTATCTCTTCAGATTCTCCCACTTCCCCTACTATATCTTGTCTCCAATTGTGCGATTGAATATAAGCTCAGATGGTGGCGAGCCCGTAGTACCATGGGGAGTAACATTGTACATTAGTATGAATTTTTGAATCTCATGTTGATAATCTTTGTTATTCACATGTGCTATTTTCAACCGCTTTACTAATGACCTATTCATATTTTCTAGCTCGCCATTAGCTTGAGGCCAATATGGAGGGGACGTATTGAGGTCAATTCCATTCGTCTCACAATATTTTTTAAACTCTACACTCACATATTGTCTGCCATTGTCTGTTTTTAACTTTTTTTAATATCACAATCTACTAAAAATTTCGGACATCTCTTCAATAAGCTCCTTCGATCCTATTGACTGTACAAATTGTACTTCTATGTATCTAGAATAGTAATCGATGAGAACTAGCAAGTGCTCCTTATTTGGCAACGGACCAAACAAATCAGTGACTACCCATACCCATGGGCTAATCGGAAATGCATGACGTCTCATTGGGACCCAGAAGGGAGAAGATTTGCATCCGCAGATAGCGTAAACTGTGATGGAATCTGTGATTATAAACTGTGATAAATTAGGTAAGGTTTAGTTTGTTATTTATTTAATTTCATTTGTTGTGTAGATATTTTTGTTGGAATAGTCGAAGTTGATCCTTTGTTTTGGTTTCGTGGGTGTGTTTGATTTTTCATCTCGGTTTTAAACTTAAATGTGTGATCGTGACCCGTGATGGACACGCGCTGCACGATCACCTCGACCTGAGAATCAAAACATTCGCGCGAAAACAAAGCATACAGGACTCAACGAGCAGCCGATGTCCTTAACTGGCGTCTATCAACGGAAATGGTTGATAGCTGTCCAGTTGACGAGCGGCGTGTCAGGACATATGACGGAAAATTATGCGCAGGAAAGTTTTCGGCACGGAGTCCACCGGCTGGTGACCGGTTCCATCTCCCCTGATTCAAGTCTGAAAAGAAAGAAAGAAGAGAAGGAATTAGTAGGGGCAGAATAAAGGAGAAGGAGGTGATATATTTATTTATTTATTGAGATATTTATTAATTACACTGTGCAGCATTTTTAGTGCTTTTTAAATTTACCTCGATGGATGCTATATTTTTAGATTCGTTACGAATTCCCAAGTTAAACTGCGTTTTCCAAAATGTTCCCCGACGCAAGGATTCTTAGCAAAAGGACCATAAAGTTCGATAAATGCTGAAATTGGCCAACTTTCCAGAGATCTCAGAGGCAAACGGATGCATGGTTTGTTTCGATGTTAAAGTTTTTTATAAGATACACTCTTTATCTATCAAACCCCATACTTAGAATAATTTTAGGATTTTTTTTAAGGCAGAAACAAATTCTTGAAAACATAGTCAAAAAACATAAAAGTATACAGCTGCGGTCAAAATAGTAGTAGTGTTGCCGCCCTGTGTATTTAAAAGTTTCCAAGTTTAACTTGGGAATTCGTAACGAATCCAAAAATATAGCATCCATAGAGGTAAATTTTTGATGCTGCATAGTGTTATTTATTATATCTGTTGTTGATTATATATTCACTTATTTATTTATATTATTATTTATTTCATATTTATTTATTTATATTATTATTTATTTCCACGCATATTTATTTATTTATTACTATTTATTTCAATACAAATTTATTTATATTATCAGTCGGTACTTCTCGTGCCAGTTATATAAATTATTACTTGGTTATTATTTATTATTGTTTTGATCGTAGGTATTTTGGCGTGTTTAGTTTTGGTTTTTAGGTGTTAGGTTGTGTTTTTGTGAAACATGCCGAAAGGTAGCAACGTAGGGAATAAGCATGGGTATGGGCTTCGGTCGGAGGATCATTTAGCCGGGGATGACGAGGCACTATGGTCCTTGGAGGACGAGGGCGCTGCCGGAGGTGGACCACCGCGTATATCCATGGGGTTGCCGAGGACTCCGCAAGGCCGTCTGCAAGAGACGCTGGGACAGGAGTTCCGCATGAACCAGGCACCTCACCCGAAGATAGACTTCGGAGGGATTGGCTCGGCTGCGGACGATCTGCTGCAGAGGGAGGAAGACCGCGAGGACAGGTTCCGCGCGCAAGTCGTGGATTCGGCTACCCAGTCGGCCGCTAACGTCGCTTTGGCCCAGGCAGCGGAGACTCACCGCAGGTCTCAGGAATCCGGCATCAGCCAGGCTTTGCGTGACGAGATCCGGGATGGTTTCCTGGAAATGATGAAGCTGATGAACGAGGTGTTACGGCCCGTTGGTCAACGGTCCCAGCTTCCACAGGGAGACTCTCCGAATCAGGGACAGCAGCGGGCGGAGATGCCAGCTCCAAGGTTTCCTGGACAGGATCCGCGAGGAGCGGTTCCCAAGGACCATCGGTCGGCAACTGCCGGCAATCAGAGGCCACCGCCGTTAGCCGTTCCACCAAAGCCGCCTAGAAGGACGTGGGATTCCCCTAGCCTCGACAGCAGCAGTCCAGGAATCGTTCCGTGGCGAAACACCGCCGGTTTACAGAGTCGGAATATCGATGATCGCCGAACGGTCGATTTCCGAGAGGAACCGCGTTAGTATGCCAACGTGGGACAGGAGCATGGCAGCCAAAAGGTCCGGATAGATCGGTGGGGCGTATCCTTCGACGGAGAAGATGACCGCAACTCAGTGGAGGACTTCGTGTTCCGAGTGGAGTTCCTGCAGAGGCAATACCAATGCTCGTGGGCGGAGGTGCTCAGGCACTTTCACGTGCTTCTAAAGGGACGATCCCGAGAGTGGTACTGGGTCCACGTGCGTCACAGCCGGGTGGATCCCAAGCCGAGCATGAGAGGATGCACGATCTCATGCAGCTGGAGCAGCAGCCCGAAGAGGGTGCCGAGGATTACGTCCACGTGATGCAGCAGCTGGCCTCTCGTCTGAAAAAACCACTGTCCGAGAAACAGTTGGTAAAAATCGTTAAAAAGGGTTTGAGAGAAGGCATCGCCAGGTTCGTCTATGCCATGGACCTACTCACGGGACGAGTGCATCGAGGTCGAACAAAACTTCGGACGACGTGGACGCGCCACGTACGGGCAACAATCGCGTTTTGGTCCCGGCGATAAACCCAGGGTGAGCGAGGCCGTGCTTTCGGAGACGGAGGAAGATCCGAATGGGATGGAGGTGGAGGAGCTGCAAGCGAGGAACAAGAATCCGTTTCGGGCGGGATGCTGGAACTGCGGAGCCCTGGACCATGGGTACCGGCATTGTCCGTCGATGCAGCGCAGCCTCTTCTGCTTTTTATGCGGAAAGCCGGGAGTGATCACTTCGAAATGCCCGGATTGCGCGGAAAACGGCCGGCTGGGCGATCCGAAGGCGGGAAGGATGCGCCCAGAGAAGAGTCCCGTGAGGAAGTAAACATCCTAAGTGTGGATAAATGTTTAAATAATAAGGATAGCTGTAAGTCAATGTTAAAGTACCTACCCTACGAGGAAAGGATGCGTGAATACCTGGAGGTCAGGAATAGGATTTTCTCCGAGCACCAATTGAGCGGGATGAGATTGGTGTCTCGGAAAGTCCAGAAGGCCAGAAGTCGATTCCGGAAGAGACGAGCAAAAAGGCGGGAGGTGGTTGCCGCTGTGTCGCGCAGTGGAACGGGAGACCCTCGACCGTTCGCTGAAGTCCGGATCCTGACCCAACAGTTGACAGGATTGTTGGACACGGGAGCGAGTGTCAGCCTGTTGGGAAAAGGTGGAAGAGAGGTATTGGAGGAGTTGGAAGTGCCAGTCCAAAAATATTTATCCGTGGTCCGAACGCCTTCTGGAGAGGATCGGTCCATTAAAGGACGCGTCGAACTACCTGTGGAGTATAGAGGACAGACAAAGCGGATACTGTTCTATGTATGCCCTTTCCTGGAGCAGGAGGCCTATTTTGGAGTGGACTTCTGGCAGGCGTTTGATTTGGCTCCGGCGGTGATAGGCCACGGCGACCCGAAAAGCGTGAAGAGGGCAGACGAAATCCACGCTAGGGACATGGAGCACTACGCCGAACAGGAAGATGACGACGAGGAAAAGTTGGATCCCGAATCCTGGACCTTATCCGAGGCCGACGCACGACAGCTCGCGAAAATTCAAGACGTGTTTCTCACGTTCGAGAAGGATGGTCTGGGAACGACCAATCTAGAAACGCACACGATCGAGCTGATTGAGGGAGCCAAGGTCTTTAAGGATCGACCGTATCCCATGTCGCCCGCGAAGCAGAAGGTAGTCGAAGATGAGGTGGACAAGATGCTAGCGCTCGGAGTCATCGAGGAGAGCAAGAGCCCGTGGAGCAACCGGAAGACGGTAGTGTCGAAACCTGGAAAGGATCGGTTCTGCTTAGACGCACGCAAGTTGAATGATCTGACCATCAAAGATGCTTTCCCCGCTGCCTAGTATCGACGGAATCCTGTCCAGAATCGATCAGACTTTTTACATTTCCAGTGTAGATCTGAAGTTCGCATTCTGGCAGATCGAGTTGGACCCGAAAAGCAAGGAGCTGACGGCCTTTACGGTTCCTGGTCGACCTCTCTACCAGTTCCGAGTGATGCCCTTCGGACTCTGCAACGCGGCGCAGCGGTTGGTGAGACTCATGGACCGAGTGATCCCAGCTGAGATCCGTTCGAACGTTTTTGTTTACCTAGATGATCTGTTGATACTGGCTCCAGATATCCAGACCCATTTCATGTACCTTCGTCGAGTAGCAGAAGGCCTGAAAGCAGCGGGTTTAACCATTGGTATGAGTAAGTCAAAGTTTTGCTTCAAATCATTGACATACCTGGGTTTTATCGTTGGTGGAGGTCGTCTACGGATGGATCCAGGACGAGTAGCCGCAATCAGGAGGATGCAAGAGCCTAAATCAATGAAGGAGGTGAGAGCTTTTCTTGGGACTGCTGGATGGTACCGCCGGTTCATAAAGAACTTCGCGACGTTGGCCGCCCCGCTCACCGAATCGCTGAAGAAAACTGGAAACTCTAAGTATTCATTGAGTCCAGAGGCCCAGCTAGCCGTAGAGTCCTTGAAGATGGCGTTAACGACTGCACCAGTCCTGGTGCATGCGGACTTCAAGAGGCGCTTCTTCATTCAGTGCGATGCGTCACACCTCGGAGTCGGGGCGGTGCTTTTCCAGCGAGATGACGACGGACAAGAGCAGCCGATTGCCTTTTTCTCGGCCAAGATGAATAAGTACACGTTAACTACACCGTAACCGAGAAAGAGTGTCTTGCAGCACTAATGGCTATTCGCAAGTTTAGGCCGTACGTCGAAGGGATGCCATTTACCTGCATCACTGATCATGCCAGCCTGAAGTGGCTCATGTCCATGAAGGATCTGTCGGTGCGGTTGGCGAGGTGGTCACTGCAGCTTCAAGGATTCCACTTCAACATCGAGCACAGGAAAGGAAGCGAGAACGTCGTGGCAGACACCTTTTCGCGGTGTGTGGAGGAGCTAAGGATGGTTCCGACGGAGTTGTTGGGCTTCGAAACCACCGAGTTCGCTGGAGAAGATTACCTTGAATTAGTGAAGGATGTGGAGAGTAATTTGGAGCACTTACCGGACCTGAAGATCGAGGATGGTCTCATCTTCAAGAGAGTGTCTCGAGCGAATCTGGACGATGAGATGGAAGGTTCCGAGTGGAAACTGTGGATCCCACAGTATAGTCGACCGTGCGCATAAGGACCCAATAGCAGCTCATGGCAGAATGGGAAAGACTCTGGAAATCCTCCGACGACAGTTCTACTGGCCAGGCATAGTTCTCCAAGTCCGCGAGTTTGTACGTGGATGTGATGTCTGCATGGAGTCGAAGGCGCCAAATTTCCGGATGCAGGTCGGTATTGGGGAAAGAGTCCAGACGGAACAGCCATTCCAGAAGCTGTATATCGACTTCTTGGGGAAATATCAGAGGTCCAAGAAGGGTCATGCCTGGATTTTCATCGTGGTGGACCATTTCTCCAAATTCGTGTTCCTGAAGGCCATGAAGGAAGCTACCGCCTCGAATGTCGTCGAGTTCCTCATCCACGAGGTATTTTACAAATTTGGCGTCACAGAGACAATTCACTCGGACAATGGTCTGCAATTCACGTCAAAAATCTTCCAAGAGGCGATGGAGAGTTTCGGGATATCGCACCTAAAGACTCCAGTATACTCACGACAGAGCAACGCAGCAGAACAGGTAAATCGAAGCGTGTTGGCAGCAATCCGGAGCTTTTTAGATGGTAATCATCGAGACTGGGACGTGTATTTTCCGGAGATTGAGGTAGCGCTCCGCAACGCGATTCACTCGGCGACAGGAGAAGCGCCGTTCTTCACCGTATTCGGACATCACATGTTTCTGAACGGAGCCAACTATAGGTTAGCGAGAAAGCTAAAGTCCTTGTGTGAACACGAGATGGCAGGAATGAAGACGGTGGATAAACTCCGAGTGATCCAGGAAAAGGTCCGAAAGAATCTGGAGACAGCGTACGACCGAAGCCGTCTTGGCCAAGCCAGGTCAGGAGGTGTATCGACGCAACTTCGTCCTCAGTGACTTTGGCAAGTCGTTCAACGCCAAGTTCGCCAGGAAATTCCTTAAGGCTCGAGTAGTGAAAGCCGTCGGCAACAATGCCTATGAACTGGAAGACCTGCAAGGACGCCATCTCGGAGTTTACCACGCCAAGGATATCCGGTTATGATCTGAAAAGAAAAACAAAGTAAACCAGAGCAGATAAGGTGGATGTCAGAATACTTCCCGGCAAGCGTGGGCCCCGCGTTGGGCACCGTATGGAACTGCAAATGGCTTAGTCGTCCAGGTTCTACCAGAAAAGGATCCAAATGCTCCCAATGATTTCGTCGAGTGGCTTCAAATCCGGTGTCGTCTCTCAAAATCCTTGGGTGGTGTTGCATTTTAAGTTGGAACCGGCTAGGAGAAGATAGAAATCGAGTTATCGATAGCGTAGGCAGGGTAACACCAGAACGTTGTGGCGCCCCTTTGTGGGGAATCTGAGGGACGATCTGGCCGTTTGAATTAATCCCGGTTCGCTCCGGGATTACTCTGCCATGGCCTTGAATACGTCCGATGACCCAGTTTGAGAGAGGCAGGGAAATATGGCAATATCGTCATGATGATTGGCAGATAGTAAGATAGTCGCAGCCATATTGTCTAAGAAGCTGGACGTAGTCCGAAATAAGTGTTTGTGCCAAGAATCAATAAGAAGGCAACCGGGGTCCTAACACCAAGGGCCCCGGGAGATTTATTTTGGGAATTTACTCTGGAGATTCACTTATACAAGGTTCGACCTATACTCACCTTAACCTCATACGGGAGCCTGATGTGGTGATGTCCCCGAAGTCCACTTAACCCAGCTTGACGGACTTGGACCAGTGGATTTGGACCCGCTTAACTTGCTTTGTTCCGACGCCGCCAACGACAGGCGACAGTCCCCGGTGAGTCCGTTCCGGGATATCCGTCCCAATCATCCTCGGGATCATCCCGCGACAGTTTGCGCGGCGGTGGGAAGCCACGCCTTTTTTGAAGGCCACAACCGTTCCTCCGGCTCCAGGCCTAAATTGCGACTGGCCTCCGGCGGAATAGAATCGTTTGGGGTGTCCGGCCTTTGTCCAGCCCAGAAGTGGCTAAATATTAAAATAGTTATGAGTACAATTGTCAATGTTAATCTTAACCTAAATACTTTCCGTGTTCCTTTTGTAAAGTTTTCCTGATTTAGACCCGAAAACCGCAGTTGTCCTCGTTGTTGCCTGTGAACAGGGGGTACTTACCTTACTTTGGCCTGTCCCTTCTTTTCCCCAGGAGCTCCTCAGGATTAGGTGACCCGACACACGAATAGTGTGTGTCCTTATTGTGCGCCTCGCTTCCTTGTGAGCTCCACCAATACATGAGTGGTGGAGCATATTTTCCGCGGCGCCTGTAGCCTTTTTCCGAGGAATTAAAGTCTCTGCTTTGACCAAGTAAATTTTAAGAAGGTGGCCAACTTTGGTAGTGAAGGCTTAAAGAAGGATAAATTAACTAATGGGAGTACACAAATGATAATGTTAACAACTATAACTTACTGTGAATTTTAAATTGTATATGCGCCTTGAAATGTGCTAGCGAGTTGTCGCTGTGGGGGAGATGGACCGGTAGTAGACCGCCTGGAGGGGATTCTGGCCGTATACAATGGGTGGGGGAGGCCTTGGGGGTACTCCACCCTGAGAATTCCGGAGCTAGCCGGTGCTGTCCCGGGAGATTTAATCTTGGCAGTTCCATAACACACCCCAATCAAATGATTTAGTACTTGAAATGCCACATAAGCGTGAGATCGAGTCAGCAATATTTTCCTTCCCAGACTTATATATCACCTGGAAACGGTATGCCTGTAGACGTAATAACCACCTCTCAATTCTAGCTGGAGGCTTAGAAGTGGGTTTAAAAATCGCTTCCAATGGCTTATGTTCAGTTACCAACTCAAATTCTAGCCCAGCAACATAGTAATGAAATTTTTCCACGCTCCATACCAATGCCAAACTTTCCTTTTCCGAATATCGTTTCTCCACTTCAGAAAGGCTCTTACTTGCAAACGATACGATAAATGGATTATTTTCGACATCAAACTGTATTAAGACCGCTCCCAGCGCTACAGGACACTGGCATCAGCTATTACACGAGTTTTTAATTTCACGTTGAAATATGCCAACTCTGAAACTCGTGAAACTCCAATTTTTAATTTGTCGAATGCTTGCTGTTCTTGTTGGTTCCACAGCAACTTCTCATTCGCTTTGAGTCACTTTCTCAACGGTTCTGTTGTATCTGCCAAGTCTGGCAAGAACCTTCCCATGTAAGTGACCAGGCCTAAGAAACTACGAAGTTCCTATTTGGTCTTTGGTGTTCTGAATGCCGTATTTACTTCTACTTTCTCTGGATCAGCAGAAATGCCTGTGTCGGATAATATATGCCCGAGAAAATTAAGTCGCTGTGTTTTCCATACGCATTTGTCTTTGTTGAGAAATATATGGTTTTCCTTGAAATCAACTTTTACTATCTCTAGCATTTTGTCGTGTTCCTCCAATGAACTACCAAAGACAATTACATCATCTATATAATTTAATGCATTCGGGCATTTCGCTAATCGTTCCTCCAGCAGTTTTTGAAATATCTCAGGTGCTGAGTTAACACCGCAGAGTAGACGCTTGTATTTATACAGTCCTTGTGGTGTTATAAATGTAGTAATTTCTCGGCTATTTGGATGCAATTCCAATTGTTGATACGCACTCTTCAAATCCAGACGATAAAAATCCTTAAGCTTCGTTAAAAACGTCCCGAATGTTGGTAATGGGTAATTTTACCGTTGAATTGCTTTATTAGCTTGACGCATATCAATGCACTGCCCTATATTTCCATCACCTTTGAATGCGATAACTATTGGAGAAATCCATTCACTTGGTCCGTGTACTGGCTCTATTATATCTTGAGATAAAGCCGAATCTATATCTTCTTTTACCTTGGCCTCAATAGCGGCTGGGATGCGTTGCATTGGTTGCTTCACGGGCCTCACATGTGGATCAATTGACAGACGAATAGATACATTGTTTCATTTTGGAAAAGGTTCCAACTTTTCGACTCTATTAATAGCTATGTCCAGTCTCAACTCGTTGAGTTTTATGGCCGTTTCGCGACCAAGCAACGATTGCCGACCTTTGCTTATTACATAAAAGTTTGAGATTGACTCAGCATTCCCTCCAACTGCAATCGGTGCTTCAAACACACATGAAATCTATAACAACTGATCCGCAGCATATGCCCGAAGTTGATTTGTCGATTTAATATAGCAGCGCATTTTTCTTGTAGATAGTTCGAATCATCTTGACTTAATAAGTTATACTTGGATCCGGAATCGATGACCATGCTAATTGGTAAGCCACCAACTCGGCAAGAAATGACTTCGTCAATGTCACAATTATTCGCAACTCAGATACAGGAATTGTGAAATTGTTGACCAGTGCCTCGTCTACATACCGCCGCTTTGCACCTCCTCGATGATTTCCGCCGGATCTCTTCACAGTAGTCCGACATCTCTTAGCAAAGTGCCCGACTTGAAACATCTGTTACATTTCGCATTTTTCGCTGGACAAAGCAAACTATCTAAATCATGATCATTTCGGTCACATCTGCCGCACTCTACTTTGGTGTTGTTCCATTTAGCCGTACGTGATGCAATCCTATTGACCATAGAGCCTGAGCCTCCATTTGATGACATTGATTGCGTCTGCTTGCTCACCTGTTCCTCAATTAAACAAGCAGATATGACTCCCTCCAAGGACTGTTCAGTTGACAGCAACTTTTTCTTCAGCTCAGCCGGTGCCCAAGAATCAATTAGTTTTTCCTTGAGACAGATCTCTACTATTTCTGTTTTGGAATGCCACGGTACAAATGTTACTCAAATACCGAATTGCGTATTGGCAAAAAATATTCATTTAACCTTTCCACCAAAGTTGTGAAGACATCGTTCTGTTCCTCCGGAATATAAGGTACCATCGCTCCTGGCAAGTCATACACAATCAACTGTAGTTGTAAGCCTCCCAAATGCAAAAGCTTATTGCGCTTTTTAAGAGTTCAGCTGATTTCTTCGCTGTCTGCATATATGTTGAATGCGCGCAACCAGATCTCCATTTCGGAGCGCCAAAGTGATTTGTCTATGCTATTGCACAGGAATGGCTTAAGTTCGGCCATTTATTTGTGTTTTTTTTTTGTATTCGATTCTCAATGTAACTTTGCGACCACGCTACTTTGAAAAACAACTTTAGAGTAACCAACTATTACCAAGGCCGTAGTAACTCGCCTTCTTTATAAAAGGGTATATTGTATTCGTCCAAAAGTATGTAACAGGGAAAAGGAAGCTTTTCCGACCCTATAAAGTATATATATTCTTGATCAGGATCACTACCCAATTCGAACTAGCCATGTCCGTCTGTCTGTTTGTCCGTATGAACGCTGGGATCTCGGAAATTATAAAAGTTAGAGGATTGGCATTTTGCATGCAGATTCTTGGAGTTCCTACGCAGCGCAAGTTTGTTTCAAAAAGGTGGCACGCCCCCTCTAACGCCCACAATCGCTCTAAACCATTTTTTGAAAGGTGTCTGGCTCCCACACCTTTAAAGATTTCGGAAAAGTAAAAATGCAGTTTTATTCTGTTTAAGAATACCTTTGAAAATGTAGAAGAAATTTTTCAAATCGGACCATTCGTTAAAAAGTTATGCCTGATCAAAGTTTATATCGCCATCTCCCGCGCACTCCCTCTAGCTGAGTAACGGGTATCTGATAGTCGGGGCACCCGACTATAGCGTTCTCTTTTGTTTTTTTTAGTATTTTCCTAGGCTGTATTGAAACGGCCTCCATTAAGCTACAGTTTAAGCAGTTTAACTGCCACAATTAGGCTACATTTAAGTAGCCACACTTTTTTTATTAGTATTTTTTAGGCTACATTTAAATAGCCACACCTTTTTATTTTTCTATTTCTTTCTCCTCTTTTTCTTTCTCTACAAACAATATTTATTATTGCTTCGGTGCGATCCGCACTTTACAAGTGTATATAAACGACTGACAATGAGAGCCAGAATGCTCTCCGCTTTCAGCAACGCTCGCAGAGACAGGCTGCCACAATAGCCTTTACCGCTTCTGGATATTTTTCTTGATATTTCTTGGCATTGCAATTCTTTACAAATTGAGCTAAAAACGGCAAAGAAGTTGTGCCGAAAAGCATGGCTTTCATTTGGTACATTTTCATCGGACTGTTCTGCTATAAATTCCTCCAAAGAAATCATTGTGCAGCTTAAACATTTCCCGAATATCGGCAACAACAGCGACCTGATGTAACCGAAAGCGCATCAGTATGCCCACGATCGATGTTGACCAGTCTGGGCCAGTAAGAAGATTCTTGTTTAGAGAAGTTCCATTGCATTCAGCCGCAGCACCAAAGACGAGTCTGACTTTACCAGGTTTACTGGGGTTAACAACTGAAAAATGAGGTAAATACCATAACTTTGGGGATTTTAAGACATCCATATTTGTTAGAATAGCATAACCTTTTTCCAACAATTTGTGTATTTCATCTTGGTAGTTTTTTGCTAAATCTCTGTCTCTTAATAGTTTGCTTTTATTTTTTTTCCAGGGTAAGCCCAACTCATAATGTTACCAATTTGTTTAATTGATGACTCCGCCTTATCTACCGCTAACTTTTCGATTGCTGAAAGTGTCTTGTCTGGCTTAACAACACACACTCCGAAATTTTCAAGGCCAAACTGCTGTCTGATCATCTGCTCAATGTTTTCATCGCATATTTGGCAGCAAGTAAACTTCGCTGCTTTTGATTCAATTTGGACTGGTCCATGTGTTACCCAACCCAGCTTGGTTTTAGATAACATCGGGCGAATCCCGTCTCCGTTAATAATACCTCTAGTACTGATCAAATTAGCATGTCGTTGACCAATCAAAAGCATGGGTTGCTTGTCTTGCAGATTATTTAGATCTAACAGATTTTTGGGAACGAGTTCTTTGAATTGTTGTAATTAGCTTGGTGCGATGGAAGCTTTAAATCATTGATCAGCCATACATCTTCTCGGTGGTATTTATTACCACATTTCGCACTTATAGGTATACTGACTGATTTTGCATCTGATTCGCACCAACTGAAGCAGAATGGTTTGCTTTCGCTTTCTATTCCGACTTCTCGAGCCAATCTCATATATCAACATACACTTATAAAAAGTACAATAAATCGGGTAAGCCATCCGGTTTTTCGAAATATGTAGTGGCTCGATCTGATTTTAATGTTCTTAACAGTCATAGCTATTCTATGTATTTAAATCGTTGTAAATTTGAATTTTCAAATGATCCGAAGCAGTTTTATAACTTTGTTAACGCTAACCGTAAATCATCGGCTTTGCCTTCATCGGTTCGCTTTAACTCAATGGAGGCATCGACAGATTCTGAATTTGCTGATTTATTTGCCGACTTTTTCCAAACCACTTAAAGCTCCTCTTCATGGTCAAAATAGGGCAAATTATATTTTTTCCCCTATAATTACCGAAAGTTCTTTCTTAAGAGATTTAACAACAACAACGCCTACTTATTCTCCAGGTCCTGATGGACTTCCTGGGTGTGTGCTTAAGTTTTGTGCATCAACCGATTGGAAACCTATTCTTAAACTTTTTCATTTGTCTATTTCATCATCAGTTTTCCAACTATCTGGAAGGACTCTTTTATTATTCCACTTCACAAAAAGGGTACGAAGGCGGATGCCCAGAATTATAGAGGTAATTCTAAATTGTCGGCAATTCCACTTATCATTTTCAACATTTTCCTCGCTAATATCACCGTGTCAGCATGGTTTCGACTACCACCAACCTACTTGAATTGTCATCTATTGTAATAAATAGATTTAACAATAAAATGCAGACCGACGTTATATATACAGATTTTAGTAAAGCCTCTGTTAACCACTTTCTTCTTTTATTCACACTAGACTTGCTTGGGTTTCCATGTAATCTTTTAACTTGGATTTGAAGTTATTTGAATGGGAGGACTCAGAGGGTTATATTTAAGAACGCTGCTTCTAAAATGATCCACTTGACATCTGGAGTGCCCCAGGGTAGTCATTTGGGCCCTTTGCTGTTTACTTTGTTTATTAACTATATTCCCTCTATCATAACAAATTTTCGTGAACTAATGTATGCTGATGATGTTAAGCTTTGTTTGACATACAACATTATAGAGTCTGGTTTCCGCTTACAATTAGACATTGATAATTTTCAAGTATGGTGTGAGTATAACCTTTTAAAATTGAACTGCCTGAATTGTAACGTAATGTCCTTCCACAGTGGTACTCCTACGTTTATAAGTTATTTGCTTCAGAACTTGCCACTTGACCGTATAACAAAGCTATGAGTGTTCTTGGGTTTATAAAGCGTTGGTCAAAAGAATTTGACGACCCTTATATAACCAAATTATTATTTTCCTCCCTTGTCCGGCCTATATTGGAATATTGTTCTTCGGTTTGGAGCCCACAATACCAAGTGCACATTGACCGTATAGAGTCGGTACAAAAACAATTTCTTCTTTTTGCCCTTCGTAGTTTGAACTGGGATCAAAACGTAAGGCTACCTTCCTACCAGAGTAGATTATTATTGCTTAATTTACCGACACTTGCAAATCGTAGAAAAATGCTTGGTACTATTTGTATGCAAAATCTTATAAAAGGTGATATTGACTCCGTAGAACTGGTAAACCGTTTAACTTTTAATGTTCCCGTTAGACTAACACAAAATTATTATCCTCTTAATTTGCCTCGATGTACATCAAATTTTAGTCTGCACGAGCCCTTTCGCGCTCTATGTAATAATTATAACAACCTTTATCATTTAATTTGCATTTCAACTTCTATCCCGGTATTAAAAACTAATATTTTAACTCATTTGCTTCACTCCTAATTGCTTCTTTATTTTCATTATGTGTCCCGTTTTTCTTTGTCTTATGTATTCTTCCTCGCGAACTCGCATTCTTGCCCAAATTGATAAAAGCGCCCCGCGCGTAACAAGGACGTGCTTGGTGTCGTTGGGCCACTTGTTTGTACTGCTCGTAGTGCATCAACGTCCACATATATAAAATTTTTTGGCATTTGTTAAGCATTTTGATACCCAGTACTCGTAGAGTAAAAGGGTATATTGTATTTATGCAAAAGTAGGTTACAGGTAGAAGGATGCGTTTCCCACCCATAAAGTATATATATTCCTGATCAGGATCACTAGCCGAGTCAATCTAGCCATGTCCGTCGTCAGCGCAAATTTGTTTTATGAAGGTGCCACGCCCACTATAACGCCCACAAGCTATGGCGCCTACAGTTTTGATGGTATTATGCAAATTCTAACTGATTAATAAAAGTTTCTTTTAGTGATTGACTTGACCTTGAATAAAAGTTTTCCACGGCCACTCTAACGCCCAAAACCCCTGCGTTCTCTCTTGTTTCTTTTTTCAAAGACCCTACACCCTCTTTAACCTTTATTTTGGATAGTAAGCCATATTACGATTTAATTACCCAAGAGGGATATAATATGAATAATTGGCTTTCATTCTATGAAAAGTATATGGGACGTTCCATATCAACACGGCCACCCCACTTTTTTTTTTTTAAATTACAGTACCACATTGATTGCAAAGCCCCTTGCTTCTAATATTTTACCGCATACCTATTTTTCAATGTTACCAATCTTTCGCCGTTTATTCGCATTAGAAAGAAAACACAAAATCAATATTATCTTCCGAACGAAAGACAAAATTGGCATGGTTTAAAAGCAGAAAAATCTGTCTTTTCATAACCGATTACGAGAAAAAAAAATGGATTTTAGTAGACCGTAGATTACCAAGCGATAGCGTTTTAAAAGTCTAAAAGTAGGATTTCGAACAAGGGCCAGTCTGCAAAAATACCATTATATTTTTCCCAGAAAGCCCAAAATTTAACGGATTTTATGCCACTGGTTTCCAAATGGAATCTCTCTTGAGGAATTAGGTATGAAAAAACTACAAAAACGTACAAAAGTATATATTCAGATTACACTGGATTACCCTGTGGGTATTAAATTGTGTTAATATAGATGTATGTAAGCATAT
The DNA here is from genome assembly GCA_035046095.1 of Drosophila pseudotakahashii. Lineage (NCBI taxonomy): Eukaryota > Metazoa > Arthropoda > Insecta > Diptera > Drosophilidae > Drosophila > Drosophila pseudotakahashii. The sequence goes on from JAWNOE010000102.1 coordinate 272,634, forward strand.
CTGCATTCTTAGTCTTAAATTTTAGCGGGCGGTATTTGTGAAATCGCGGTTTGAAAAAAAATTGCAACAGTTAATGTTTTGATTTAAGATATCTTCGAGGGTATGTAGTCAATTTTATTGAAACCTATGCCAAATACTTCTTCAGAATTGCACTTAAGGTTCCATCTCGTGGAGGGATCTGCGACAGTCTAATATTGAGTGCTTCCCTTATAGCGAGAACCTCCGCTTGGAAGACACTGCAATGGTCAGGACTGAATGACTTGCTGATCTCTAATTGTTCGCAGTACATGCCTCCTCCAACGTGTCCGTCTAGCTAGAAGCCGTCTGTATATACAGATTGCGTGCGTTGAGCTCGGTCAGTCCCGCTCCTTCCCTATCTGAAATCAGAGCCTCAAAGGGTGTGTGACTGTATGCACGAGTTTTACATAAATCCTTTTTCACCAGAATCGATTTGTCATGCAGTCGAACGGCTGCCGAATTGGCCCTTTCAATGCCTGCTAAGTCCAAGCTAGGGAGGTTTAAAATCGCATTCGGCGCACAAAGCCCCTACACTTTGATTACGGGAGTCAAGATGCATTGTTTCTGTAGAGCGGTCTACCACAAAGCCACCCCATATAGTAGGATTGGCTTGACTACCGCGGTGTATATAAAGTAAAATGAGAAGACTTTGGGTTCGGGAGGCGATGTCCGCCACGATCTATTTCCAAAATTCGACTAACTACTAAGTACATAAATTCTTAAAATGTAAGCTAGCCCTATGCTCTGAAACTGCTGACCCGGCGCCTCGTGCATGGAGTTGGGCAGCCGCTGCTTGCGTTGCAGTGCATTGCCCGCCGATTGTGGGCTGCTTCCGTCGCAGTGCATTGCCCGCCGATTGTGAGCTGCTTCCGTCGCAGTGCATTGCCCGCAGGTGACGCTGGCCTTGCATATTCCCATCCGGTTATGCGGGATCAGCCTGGCAACTTTTCTGTTGCTGGGTGACCGTGTTAACTCCTCCCTTGCTTAGATGAAGGACGTCCTCGGACTTTTTGAAACCGTCGATAATATCTTGAAGATCATGCTGGCGACGGACCCGCTGGCGTCTCTGATAGAGCTTGGTCCAGATACTATAGGCCGTTTTACCAGTCCCTTTTCCATTTCACCAATGTTTCGCAAGTTTTCCATATTTTATTTTTGCAGGTATGGTAGGCTCAATAATTCTTGATGACCCGTAATGTTAATGAGCGTTCATGCAGCTGGCGTAGCTCTTTAGGTTGCGATGTTCCGGTTACAAGTTGATCGTAGCTGTTCCGTCGTTGAGAATAATAACGCCGTCATCGATGATTGTTAGCGGCTCGTGTGCGTTCCCCTGAGTGCAGTTGTTGTGCGCACGTTGTGTAGGGCAATTCTCTGCAGAATGTTGTTGTGAGGGCAGAGGTGCACTTTCCAATCGGCATGACTTTGTTACCGCAGTCAGCTATAATATCGCCATCGGCAAAATTAAGAATAGTGCCGTTGTGTTCAACAGGGTGCAAGATAATTTTTTTACATGCTATGTATGGTTTAGGATATTTTAATATAAAGTGTAAAAAGTTATTATCTAATAAAACCATAATTTGAGCGACTTCCATTAGGTCAGTAACAGTAATATTTGTGGAATGTTCATTGACTAAATTTTGTAAATAGTTTGAGTCTAAAATCGCGGGGTTTATTATTCCAAAGCTTCGATCTCAAAAATAATTATTCTATTTCTTTATAGTAAATGTTCATATAAATTTGCTGTATTTATTTGTTTTGTTTTTGCGTTTTTTACCAAAATGTTTACCTCAAATTATCCTTATGGACCGGGAGGGTGGTTATTAAGACTGTGGTTCCCAAGTCTGTCTCTACAATTTCTCCAAAATACAAATCTGAAAGATTATTCCCCAATCGCTTTTTAGATTTTACAATGACTCTGCCTCCTACCTGAAAGTTTCTATCCTGTCTTGTTTTATTTAATCTTTCTAGTTGACTATTTTGTGCATTTAAAACTTTATCCCTAATTTCTGTGTTAAGCTCTATGGTTGACGAGTGTATTACGTCGATGGGTCTCTTATTCGTTACTGAATGAATGCTTTTGTTGTACTCTATAGTCGCGAGAAGTATTAATTCATTAAAGACACGGTTTAATACCTCTTTTGATTTTTAAGCACCGCGCAATTTCTGCTGTGTACTGTGGAATCTTTCCACTTGTCCGTTTGACGTACTATGATGTGGCGGTGCATTAACGATTTGTATGTTAAATTGGTTACTTAGAAGGGTCTTAATTGTTTCGGATTTTATTGACGGCTCATTGTCGCAATATATTGTTTTTGTTCGTCGGTAGAAATTAATAAGCTGTAAAATCGCGGTTTGTACGTCTGCAATGGTTCTAGAAGCGATTGGTTGGACAATTGAAAATTTTGATAACTTGTCTACACAAGTAAGAAAGTATTTTTTATCTGTAGAAAATATGTCAATATGTAATAATTCTCCTGTATATGAGGGAATCGGTGTCTCTCCGAGAATCTGCTTTTGAGGAAGTCGGTCATATTTTGCCTTCTGACAGGTTTTACAATTAGCGACGACCTAATTCGCCACATGAGTCATTTTGGGAAAAAAATAGTCTTGCATAATCTGTTTCACGTTATCCTGGGCGGCTCTATGAGCCCTATTATATTCTGACACCGTAATTTCTTTTTGTTCGTTTTTGTCAAAGATGTCAGTCACCATGCGGTTCGTGTAACGGAATATGGTTGTCGGGAATGTTTCTACTAATTTATGTTGGATGAATGCCAGTACTGCAAGTTCGCATAAAATTGCGTTGACTACGTCTTTCTTGACCACATCGCATACTCTTTGTATAAGTGTTTCTTTATCCAAGAAATACAAGAGATGTCGAGTCTTTTCACCGAACATAATCACCGTTCTAACTGAGGCAGTTCCGTTTTTTTTCTATTATTATTTGGTTCCGAAAGCAGTTGACCGGCTTGTCTGTTTTTTCGATAGTGTAGGTGAGTGACAACTCGCTATGTATTGTGGCAATATCTGACTGTGCATCCGCTTCCAGCGCGTCAGCGACGTAATTCTCCTTTCCTGGTTTGTAAAAAATTTGGGCGTTGTGCTCGTCAATAAAAGCTTTCCACCGCTTAATTTTGGCGTTTGGATTGCGATCTGAGACGGCGAAAGAAAGTGGTTGATGGTCAGTGTAAATGTTCAAATTTTTGACTCCGTATAGGTAGTTCCTAAGGCTCTTTAGGGACCATACAATTGCTAGCAACTCTTTTTAATTCGTTGTAAAGTTTAGTTCCCTGTCCTTTAAAGTTTGTGATATCATGGTTATAGGTTTTCTGTCCTGTGATAGAACTGCTCAAAAACCGAAAGACGAAGCATCTGTCGTCAAGTCGAACGCTCTTTTGTAATTTGGGTATAATAACATTACATTTTGGGACGCGAGAACATTCATAAGCTTCTCGAATGCCTGGCGCTGATTTCGATCAAAGTTAACTGGTATATTCTTTGATTGTCCAGCACCCACTTTGCCGTTATCACCTTTTAGGATGTCACTTATAGGTTTTGCAATAGACGCGAAGTCTTTAATAAAACACATATAGTAACTTGCCAATCCAAGGATTGATCTGACATTAAATAGTATGGTTGGTTGCACGTAGTTACGAATTGCATCTACTATGTTTGGGCATGTTCTTATTCCTCCTCGTGAAACTACGAAACCTTAATACTATTTAATGTAGATCAATCCTTGGATTGGCAAGTTACTATATGTGTTCCTAAAAACTTCGCGTCTATTGCAAAACCTATAAGTGACATCCTAAAAGGTGATAACGGCAAAGTGGGTGCTGGACAATCAAAGAATATACCAGTTGACTTTTGATGCCAGGCCTATCCGAGAAGCTTATGAATGTTCTCGCGTCCCAAAATGTAATGTTATTATCCAAATTACAAAAGAGCATTCGACGACAGATGCTTGGTCTTTTTCGGTTTTTGAGCAGTTCTATCACAGGACAGAAAACCTATAACCATGATATCACAAACTTCTAAAGGACAGGGAACTAAACTTTACAACGAATTAAAAAGAGTTGCTAGCAATTGTATGGTCCCTAAAGAGCCTTAGGAACTACCTATACGGAGTCAAAAAGTTGAACATTTTACACTGACCATCAACCACTTTCTTTCGCCGTCTCAGATCGCAATCCAAACGCCGAAATTAAGCGGTGGAAAGCTTTTATTGACGAACACAACGCCCAAATTTTTTACAAACCAGGAAAGGAGAATTACGTCGCTGACGCGCTGGAAGCGGATGGCACAGTCAGATATATGCCCCACAATACATAGCGAGTTGTCACTCACCTACACTATCGAAAAAACAGACAAGGTCAAATGTCTTTCGGAACCAAATAATAATAGAAAAAAAAACGGAACTGCCTCAGTTAGAACGGTGATTATGTTCGGTGAAAAGACTCGACATTCTTGTATTTCTTGGATAAAGAAACACTTATACAAAGAGTATGCGGTGATGTGCGTCAAGAAAGACGTAGTCAACGCAATTTTATGAAACTTGCAGTACTGGCATTAATTCCTCAACATAAATTAGTAGAAACATTCCCGACAAATATTCTACACGAACCGCATGGTGACTGACATCTTTGACAAAAACGAACAAAAAGAAATTACGGTGTCAGGATATGTCATAGAGCCGCCCAGGATAACGCGAAACAGATTATGCAAGACTGTTTTTTTCCCAAAATGACTCATGTGGGAATTAAGGTAGTCGCTAATTGTAAAACCTGTCAGAAGGCAAGATATTCATGACCGACTTCCTCAAAAGCAGATTCTCGGAGAGACACCGATTCCCTCATATACAGGAGAATTATTACATATTCGACATATTTTCTACAGATAAAAAATACTTTCTTACTTGTGTAGACAAGTTATCAAAATTTTCCAATTGTCCAACCAATCGCTTCTGAGAACCATTGCAGACATACAAACCTGGCAATTTACAGCTTATTAATTTCTACCGACGAACAAAAACAATATATTGGCGAACAATGAGCGTCAATAAAATCCAAAACAATTAAGACCCTTCTAAGTAACCAATTTAACATACAAATCGTTAATGCACCGCCACATCATAGTACGTCAAACGGACAGTGAAAGATTCCACATACACAGCAGAAATTGCGCGGTGCTTAAAAATCAAAAGAGGTATTAAACCGTGTCTTTAATGAATTAATACTTCTCGCGACTATAGAGTACAACAAAAGCATTCATTCAGTAACGAATAAGAGAACCATCGACGTAATAAGATGTGGCGTCATAAACATAGAGCTTAACACAGAAATTAGGGATAAAGTTTTAAATGGACAAAAATATCAACTTAGAAAGATTAAATAAAACAAGACAGGATAGAAACTTTCAGGTAGGAGGCAGAGTCATTGTAAAATCTAAAAAGCATTGGGAATAATCTTTCAGATTTGTATTTTGGAGAAATTGTAGAGACAGACTTGGGAACCACAGTCTTAATAACCACCTCCCGGTCCATAAGGATAATTTGAGGTAAACATTTTGGTAAAAAACGCAAAAAACAAAACAAATAAATACAGCAAATTTATATGAACATTTACTATAAAGAATAGAATGATTATTTTTGAGATTGAAGCTTTGGAATAATAAACCCCGCGATTTAAGACTCAAAGTACTTTACAGTAAATTTAGTCAATGAAACATTCTCACAAATATTTACTGTTACTGACCTAATGGAAGTGCCAAATTATGGTTTTATTAGATAAATAAATTTTTACACTTTATATTAAAATATCCTAAACCATACATAGCATGTAAAAAAATTATCTTGCACCCTGTTGAACACAACGGCACTATTCTTAATTTTGCCGATGGCGATATTATAGCTGACTGCGGTAACAAAGTCATGCCGATTGGAAAGTGCACCTCTGCCCTCACAACAACATTCTCGGAGAATTGCCCTACACACAACGTGCGCACAACAAGTGCGACTCGGGGAACGCACACGAGCCCAACAATTCATCGATCAGTCAGGCGTTATTATTCTCGCAACGAGGGAAAGCTACGATCAACTTGTAACCGGAACATCGCAACCTAAAGAGCTACGCCAGCTGCATGAACGCTCATTAACATTACGGGTCATCATATTAGAAGAAAAGCTGCCTACCATGCAAAAATAAAATATGGAAAACTTGCGAAACATTGGTGAAATGGAAAAGGGACGGTAAAACGGCCTATAGTATCTGGACCAAGCTCTATCAGAGACGCCAGAGGGTCCGTCAGGCCAGCATGATCTTCAAGATATTATCGACGGTTTCCAAAAAGTCCGAGGACGTCCTTCATCTAAGCAAGGGAGGAGTTAACACGGAAAAAATCCAGCAACAGAAAAGTTGCCAGGCTGATCCGCATACCGGATGGGAATAGACCAAGGCCAGCGTCACCTGCGGGCAATGCACTGCGACGGAAGCAGCTCACAATCGGCGGGCGATGCATGCAAGACGGAAGTTAGCCCACAATCGGCGGGCAACGCACTGCAACGCAAGCAGCGGCTGCCCAACTCCATGCACGAGGCGCCGGGTCAGCAGTTTCAGAGCATAGGGCTAGCTTACATTTTAAGAATTTATGTACTTAGTAGTTAGTTGAATTTTGGAAATAGATCGCGGCGGGACATCGCCTCCCAAACCCAAAGTCTTCTCATTTTACTTCATATACACCGCGGTAGTCAAGCCAAATCCTACTATATGGGGTGGCTTTGTCGTAGCATCGCTCTACAGAAACGGGATGCATCTTGACTCCCGTAATCGAAGTACCTTAGGGGCTTTGTGCGCCAATGCGATTTAACTCCCTAGCTTGGACTTAGCAGGCATTGAAAGGGCCAATTCGGCAGCCGTTGACTGCATGACAAATCGATTCTGGTGAAAAAGATTTATGAAAACCGTGCATACAGTCACACACCCTTTGAGGCTCTGAATTTCAGATAGGAAGGAGCGGGACTGACAGCTCACGCACGCAATGTGTATATACACGGCTTCTACTAGACGGACACGTTGGAGGAGGGCACTGTACTGCGAACAATTAGAGATCAGCAAGTCATTCAGTCCTCACCATTGCAGTGTCTTCCAAGCGGAGGTTCTCGCTATAGGGAAGCACTCAATATTAGACTGTCGCAGATCCCTCCACGAGATGGAACCTTAAGTGCAATTCTGCGAAGAAGTATTTGGCAATAGGTTTCAATAAAATTGACTACATACCCTCGAAAGATATCTTAAATCAAAACATTAACTGTTGCAATTTTTTTTCAAACCGCGATTTCACAGAATACGCCCGCTAAAATTTAGAGACTAAGAATGCAGATATGCTCTCTTACATACATACTATATTAACACAATTTAATACCCACAGGGTAATCCAGTGTAATTGAATAGTATAACAACTTTTTGTACGTTTTTGTAGTTTTTTCATACCTAATTCCTCAAGAGAGATTCCATTTGGAACCGTGGCATAAAATCCGTTAAATTTTGGGCTTTCTGGGAAAAAAATATAATGGTATTTTTGAGACTGGCCCTTGTTCGAAATCCTACTTTTAGACTTTTAAAACGCTATGGCTTGTAAATTTACGGTCTATAAAATCCATTTTTTTTTCTCGTAATCGGTTATAAAAAAAGAACAGGGATTTTTTCTGCTTTTAAACCTGGATTTTTGCCAATTTTGTCTTTCGTTCGGAAGATAATATTGATTTTGTGTTTTCTTTCTAATGCGAATAGGCGAAAGATTGGTAACATTGAAAAATAGGTATGCGATAAAATATTAGAAGCAAGGGGCTTTGCAGGTATTAATGGTATTGTAATTTAAAAAAAAAAAAAGTGGGGTGGCCGTGTTAATATGGAACGTCCCATATACTTTTCATAGAATGAAAGCCAATTATTCATATTATATCCCTCTTGGGTAATTAAATCGTAATATGGCTTACTATCCAAAATAAAGGTTAAAGAGGGTGTAGGGTCTTTGAAAAAAAGAAACAAGAGAGAACGCAGGGGTTTTGGGCGTTAAATAGTGGCCAGAAAACTTTTATTCAATCAAGTCAATCACTAAAAGAAACTTTTATTAATCAGTTTGATTTTCATAATACCATCAAAACTGTAGGCCATAGCTTGTGGGCGTTATAGTGGGCGTGGCACCTTCATAAAACAAAGTTGCGCTGACGACGGCATGGCTAGATTGACTCGGCTAGTGATCCTGATAGGAATATATATACTTTATGGGTGCAAAATGCATCCTTCTACCTGTAACCTACTTTTGCATAAGTACAATATACCCTTTTACTCTACGAGTACTGGGTATCAAAATGCTTAACAAATGCCAAAAAATTTTATATATGTGGACGTTGATGCACTACGAGCAGTACAAACAAGTGGCCCGACGACACCAAGCACGTCCTTGTTACACGCGGGGCCTTTTATCAATTTGGGCAAAGAATGCGAGTTCGCGAGGAAGAATACATAAGACAAAGAAAAACGGGACACATAATGAAAATAAAGAAGCAATTAGGAGTGAAGCAAATGAGTTAAAATATTAGTTTTTAATACCGGGATAGAAGTTGAAATGCAAATTAAATGATAAAGGTTGTTATAATTATTACATAGAGCGCGAAAGGGTTGGTGCAGACTAAAAAGTTGATGTACATCGAGGCAAATTAAGAGGATAATAATTTTGTGTTAGTCTAACGGAAACATTAAACAAAAAAATTGAGAAAAACAAATTCAGACAGAAGCAAATTCGTTTGGAATTGTTACGTTTAATACCGGATCAAGTTGAAATGCAAATTAAATGATAAAGGTTGTTATAATTATTACATAGAGCGCGAAAGGGCTCGTGCAGACTAAAATTTGATGTACATCGAGGCAAATTAAGAGAGGATAATAATTTTGTGTTAGTCTAACGGGAACATTAAAAGTTAAACGGTTTACCAGTTCTACGGAGTCAATATCACCTTTTATAAGATTTTATACAGTACAAATCATCCCAGTTCTACGATTTGCAAGTGTCGGTAAATTAAGCAATAATAATCTACTCTGGTAGGAAGGTAGCCTTACGGTTTGATCCCAGTTCAAACTACGAAGGGCAAAAAGAAGAAATTGTTTTTGTACCGACTCTATACGGTCAATGTGCACTTGGTATTGTGGGCTCCAAACCGAAGAACAATATTCCAATATAGGCCGGACAAGGGAGGAAAATAATAATTTGGTTATATAAGGAGATTGTCAAATTCTTTTGACCAACGCTTTATAAACCCAAGAACACTCATAGCTTTGTTATACGGTCAAGTGGCAAGTTCTGAAGCAAATAACTTATAAACGTAGGAGTACCACTGTGGAAGGACATTACGTTACAATTCAGGCAATTCAATTTTAAAAGGTTATACTCACACCATACTTGAAAATTATCAATGTCTAATTGTAAGCGGAAACCAGACTCTATAATGTTGTATGTCAAACAAAGCTTAACATCATCAGCATACATTAGTTCACGAAAATTTGTTATGATAGAGGAATATAGTTAATAAACAAAGTAAACAGCAAAGGGCCCAAATGACTACCCTGGGGCACTCCAGATGTCAAGTGGATCATTTTAGAAGCAGCGTTCTTAAATATAACCCTCTGAGTCCTCCCATTCAAATAACTTCAAATCCAAGTTAAAAGATTACATGGAAACCCAAGCAAGTCTAGTGTGAATAAAAGAAGAAAGTGGTTAACAGAGGCTTTACTAAAATCTGTATATATAACGTCGGTCTGCATTTTATTGTTAAATCTATTTATTACAATAGATGACAATTCAAGTAGGTTGGTGGTAGTCGAAACCATGCTGACACGGTGATATTAGCGAGGAAAATGTTGAAAATGATAAGTGGAATTGCCGACAATTTAGAATTACCTCTATAATTCTGGGCATCCGCCTTCGTACCCTTTTTGTGAAGTGGAATAATAAAAAGAGTCCTTCCAGATAGTTGGAAAACTGATGATGAAATAGACAAATGAAAAAGTTTAAGAATAGGTTTCCAATCGGTTGATGCACAAAACTTAAGCACACACCCAGGAAGTCCATCAGGACCTGGAGAATAAGTAGGCGTTGTTGTTGTTAAATCTCTTAAGAAAGAACTTTCGGTAATTATAGGGGAAAAAATATAATTTGCCCTATTTTGACCATGAAGAGGAGCTTTAAGTGGTTTGGAAAAAGTCGGCAAATAAATCAGCAAATTCAGAATCTGTCGATGCCTCCATTGAGTTAAAGCGAACCGATGAAGGCAAAGCCGATGATTTACGGTTAGCGTTAACAAAGTTATAAAACTGCTTCGGATCATTTGAAAATTCAAATTTACAACGATTTAAATACATAGAATAGCTATGACTGTTAAGAACATTAAAATCAGATCGAGCCACTACATATTTCGAAAAACCGGATGGCTTACCCGATTTATTGTACTTTTTATAAGTGTATGTTGATATATGAGATTGGCTCGAGAAGTCGGAATAGAAAGCGAAAGCAAACCATTCTGCTTCAGTTGGTGCGAATCAGATGCAAAATCAGTCAGTATACCTATAAGTGCGAAATGTGGTAATAAATACCACCGAGAAGATGTATGGCTGATCAATGATTTAAAGCTTCCATCGCACCAAGCTAATTACAACAATTCAAAGAACTCGTTCCCAAAAATCTGTTAGATCTAAATAATCTGCAAGACAAGCAACCCATGCTTTTGATTGGTCAACGACATGCTAATTTGATCAGTACTAGAGGTATTATTAACGGAGACGGGATTCGCCCGATGTTATCTAAAACCAAGCTGGGTTGGGTAACACATGGACCAGTCCAAATTGAATCAAAAGCAGCGAGTTTACTTGCTTAAAAATATGCGATGAAAACATTGAGCAGATGATCAGACAGCAGTTTGGCCTTGAAAATTTCGGAGTGTGTGTTGTTAAGCCAGACAAGACACTTTCAGCAATCGAAAAGTTAGCGGTAGATAAGGCGGAGTCATCAATTAAACAAATTGGTAACATTATGAGTTGGGCTTACCCTGGAAAAAAAATAAAAGCAAACTATTAAGAGACAGAGATTTAGCAAAAAACTACCAGATGAAATACACAAATTGTTGGAAAAAGGTTATGCTATTCTAACAAATATGGATGTCTTAAAATCCCCAAAGTTATGGTATTTACCTCATTTTTCAGTTGTTAACCCCAGTAAACCTGGTAAAGTCAGACTCGTCTTTGGTGCTGCGGCTGAATGCAATGGAACTTCTCTAAACAAGAAAATCTATTACTGGCCAGACTTGGTCAACATCGATCGTGGGCATACTGATGCGCTTTCGGTTACATCAGGTCGCTGTTGTTGCCGATATTCGGGAAATGTTTAAGCTGCACAATGATTTCTTTGGAGGAATTTATAGCAGAACAGTCCGATGAAAATGTACCAAATGAAAGCCATGCTTTTCGGCACAACTTCTTTGCCGTTTTTAGCTCAATTTGTAAAGAATTGCAATGCCAAGAAATATCAAGAAAAAATATCCAGAAGCGGTAAAGGCTATTGTGGCAGCCTGTCTCTGCGAGCGTTGCTGAAAGCGGAGAGCATTCTGGCTCTCATTGTCAGTCGTTTATATACACTTATAAAGTGCGGATCACCAAGCAATAATAAATATTGTTTGTAGAGAAAGAAAAGAGGAGAAAGAAATAGAAAAATAAAAAGGTGTGGCTATTTAAATGTAGCCTAAAAAATACTAATAAAAAAAGTGTGGCTACTTAAATGTAGCCTAATTGGGCATATTAAACTGCTTAAACTGTAGCTTAATGGAGGCCGTTTCAATACAGCCTAGGAAAATACTAAAAAAAACAAAAGAAACGCTATAGTCGGGGCCCCGACTATCAGATACCCGTTACTCAGCTAGAGGGAGTGCGCGGGAGATGGCGATATAAACTTTGATCAGGCATAACTTTTTTAACGAATGGTCCGATTTGAAAAATTTCTTCTACATTTTCAAAGGTATTCTTAAACAGAATAAAACTGCATTTTGACTTTTCCGAAATCTTTAAAGGTGTGGGAGCCAGACACCTTTCAAAAAATGGTTTAGAGCGATTGTGGGCGTTAGAGGGGGCGTGCCACCTTTTTCGAACAAACTTGCGCTGCGTAGGAACTCCAAGAATCTGCATGCAAAATGCCAATCCTTGCTTCAGAGATTTCCGAGATCCCAGCGTTCATACGGACAAACAGACAGACGGACATGGCTAGTTTCGAATTGGGTAGTGATCCTGATCAAGAATATATATACTTTATAGGGTCGGAAAAGCTTCCTTTTCCCTGTTACATACTTTTGGACGAATACAATATACCCTTTTATAAAGAAGGCGAGTTACTACGGCCTTGGTAATAGTTGGTTACTCTAAAGTTGTTTTTCAAAGTAGCGTGGTCGCAAAGTTACATTGAGAATCGAATACAAAAAAAAAACACAAATAAATGGCCGAACTTAAGCCATCCTGTGCAATAGCATAGACAAATCACTTTGGCGCTCCGAAATGGAGATCTGGTTGGCGTGCATTCAACATATATGCAGACAGCGAAGAAATCAGCTGAACTCTTAAAAAGCGCAATAAGCTTTTGCATTTGGGAGGCTTACAACTACAGTTGATTGTGTATGACTTGCCAGGAGCGATGGTACCTTATATTCCGGAGGAACAGAACGATGTCTTCACAACTTTGGTGGAAAGGTTAAATGAATATTTTTTGCCAATACGCAATTCGGTATTTGAATAACATTTTCTATGGCATTCCAAAACAGAAATAGTAGAGATCTGTCTCAAGGAAAAACTAATTGATTCTTGGGCACCGGCTGAGCTGAAGAAAAAGTTGCTGTCAACTGAACAGTCCTTGGAAGGGAGTCATATCTGCTTGTTTAATTGAGGAACAGGTGAGCAAGCAGACGCAATCAATGTCATCAAATGAGGCTCAGGCTCTATGGTCAATAGGATTGCATTACGTACGGCTAAATGGAACAACACCAAAGTAGAGTGCGGCAGATGTGACTGAAATGATCATGATTTAGATAGTTTGCTTTGTCCAGCCAAAAATGCGAAATGTAACAGATGTTTCAAGTCGGGCACTTTGCTAAGAGATGTCGGACTACTGTGAAGAGATCCGGCGGAAAAGGCCATTGAGGAGGTGCAAAGCGGCGGTATGTAGACGAGGCACTGGTCAACAATTTCACAATTCCTGTATCTGAGTTGCGAATAATTGTGACATTGACGAAGTCATTTCTTGCCGAGTTGGTGGCTTACCAATTAGCATGGTCATCGATTCCGGATCCAAGTATACGATTAAGTCAAGATGATTCGACTATCTACAAGAAAAATGCGCTGGCATCAAATTGACAAATCAACTTCGGGCATATGCTGCGGATCAGTTGTTATAGATTTCATGTGTGTTTGAAGCACCGATTGCAGTTGGAGGGAATGCTGAGTCAATCTCAAACTTTTATGTAATAAGCAAAGGTCGGCAATCGTTGCTTGGTCGCGAAACGGCCATAAAACTCAACGAGTTGAGACTGGACATAGCTATTAATAGAGTCGAAAAGTTGGAACCTTTTCCAAAATGAAACAATGTATCTATTCGTCTGTCAATTTATCTCAGCTGCTAGGCCGTGAAGCAACCAATGCAACGCATCCCAGCCGCTATTGAGGCCAAGGTAAAAGAAGATATAGATTCGGCTTTATCTCAAGATATAATAGAGCCAGTACACGGACCAAGTGAATGGATTTCTCCAATAGTTATCGCATTCAAAGGTGATGGAAATATAGGGCAGTGCATTGATATGCGTCAAGCTAATAAAGCAATTGAACCTGTAAAATTACCCATTACCAACATTCGGGGACGTTTTTAACGAAGCTTAAGGATTTTTATCGTCTGGATTTGAATAATAGTGCGTATCAACAATTGGAATTGCATCCAAATAGCCGAGAAATTACTATCGCATAACACCACAAGGACTGTATAAATACAAGCGTCTACTCTGCGGTGTTAACTGAGCACCTAGATATTTCAAAAACTGCTGGAGGAACGATTAGCGAAATGCCCGAATGCATTAAATTATATAGATGATGTAATTGTCTTTGGTAGTTCATTGGAGGAACACGACAAAATGCTAGAGATAGTAAAAGTTGATTTCAAGGAAAACCATATATTTCTCAACAAAGACAAATGCGTATGGAAAACACAGCGACTTAATTTTCTCGGGCATATATTATCCGACACAGGCATTTCTGCTGATCCAGAGAAAGTAGAAGTAAATACGGCATTCAGAACACCAAAGACCAAATAGGAACTTCGTAGTTTCTTAGGCCTGGTCACTTACATGGGGATGCTTCTTGCCAGACTTGGCAGATACAACAGAACCGTTGAGAAAGTGACTCAAAGCGAATGAGAAGTTGCTGTGGAACCAACAAGAACAGCAAGCATTCGACAAATTAAAAATTGGAGTTTCACGAGTTTCAGAGTTGGCATATTTCAACGTGAAATTAAAAACTCGTGTAATAGCTGATGCCAGTGTCCTGTAGCGCTGGGAGCGGTCTTAATACAGTTTGATGTCGAAAATAATCCATTTATTGTATCGTTTGCAAGTAAGAGCCTTTCTGAAGTGGAGAAACGATATTCGGAAAAGGAAAGTTTGGCATTGGTATGGAGCGTGGAAAAATTTCATTACTATGTTGCTGGGCTAGAATTTGAGTTGCTAACCAACATAAGCCATTGGAAGCGATTTTTAAACCCACTTCTAAGCCTCCAGCTAGAATTGAGAGGTGGTTATTACGTCTACAGGCATACCGTTTCCAGGTGATATATAAGTCTGGGAGGAAAAAATATTGCTGACTCGATCTCACGCTTATGTGGCATTTCAAGTACTAAATCATTTGATTGGGGTGGTGTCATTAACTGCCAAGATTAGGGTCCTCCCGGGACAGCACCGGCTAGCTCCCGGACTCGAGGGTGGAGTACCCCCAAGGCCTCCCCCTACCCATCGTATACGGCCAGAATCCCCTCCAGGCGGTCTACTACCGGTCCATCTCCCCCACAGCGACAACTCGCTAGCACATTTCAAGGCGCATATACAATTTAAAATTCACAGTAAGTTATAGTTGTTAACATTATCATTTGTGTACTCCCATTAGTTAATTTATCCTTCTTTAAGCCTTCACTACCAAAGTTGGCCACCTTCTTAAAATTTACTTGGTCAAAGCAGAGACTTTAATTCCTCGGAAAAAGGCTACAGGCGCCGCGGAAAATATGCTCCACCACTCATGATTGGTGGAGCTCACAAGGAAGCCAGGCGCACAATAAGGACACACACTATTCGTGTGTCGGGTTACCTAATCCTAGGAGCTCCTGGGGAAAAGAAGGGACAGGCCAAAGTAAGGTAAGTACCCCCTGTTCACAGGCAACAACGGAGGACAACTGCGAGTTTTCGGGTCTAAATCAGGAAAACTTTACAAAAGGAACACGGAAAGTATTTAGGTTAAGATTAACATTGACAATTGTACTCATAACTATTTTAATATTTAAGCATATCTGGGCTGGACAAAGGCCGGACACCCCAAACCATTCTATTCCGCCGGAGGCCAGTCGCAATTTAGGCCTGGAGCCGGAGGAACGGTTGTGGCCTTCAAAAAAGGCGTGGTTCTCCCACCGCCGCGCAAACTGTCGCGGGATGATCCCGAGGATGATTGGGACGGATATCCCGGAACGGACTCACCGGGGACTGTCGCCTGTCGTTGGCGGCGTCGGAACAAAGCAAGTTAAGCGGGTCCAAATCCACTGGTCCAAGTCCGTCAAGCTGGGTTAAGTGGACTTCGGGGACATCACCACATCAAGACCGTTCTCGTATGAGGTTAAGGTGAGTATAGGTCGAACCTTGTATAAATGAATCTCCAGAGTAAATTCCCAAGGGATCCTCCCTGGGGCCCTTGGTGTTAGGACCCCGGTTGCCTTCTTATTGATTCTTGGCACAAACACTTATTTCTTCCTTAACTACGTCCAGCTTCTTAGACAATATGGCTGCGACTATCTTACTATCTGCCAATCATCATGACGATATTGCCATATTTCCCTGCCTCTCGCAGCTGGGTCATCGGACGTATTCAAGGCCATGGCAAGACAATCTGGAGCGAACCGGGATTAATTCAAACGGCCAGATCGTCCCTCAGATTCCCCACAAAGGGGCGCCACAACGTTCTGGTGTTACCCTGCCTACGCTATCGATAACTCGATTTCTATCTTCTCCTTAGTGGTTCCAACTTAAAATCAACACCACCCAAGGATTTTGAAGACGACACCGGATTTGAAGCCACTCGACGAAATCATTGGGAGCATTTGGATCCTTTGGTAGAACCTGGACGACTAAGCCATTTGCAGTTCCATACGTGGCCCAATGCGGGCCCACGCTTGCCGGAAAGTATTCTGACATCCACCTTATCTGCTCTGGTTTCGTTTTTCTTTTCAGATCATAACCGGATATCCTTGGCGTGGTAAACTCCGAGATGGCGTCCTTGCAGGTCTTCCAGTTCATAGGCATTGTTGCGACGGCTTTCACTACTCGAGCCTTAAGCAATTTCCGGCCAACTTGGCGTTGAACGACTTGCCAAAGTCACTCAGGACGAAGTTGCGTCGATACACCTCCTGACCTGGCTTGGCCAAGACGGCTTCGGTCGTACGCTGTCTCCAGATTCTTTCGGACCTTTTCCTGGATCACTCGGAGTTTATCCACCGTCTTCATTCCTGCCATCTCGTGTTCACACAAGGACTTTAGCTTTCTCGCTAACCTATAGTTGGCTCCGTTCAGAAACATGTGATTCGAATATGCGAAGAACGGCGCTTCTCCTGTCGCCGAGTGAATCGCGTTGCGGAACACAAGTCAATCTCCGGAAAATACACGTCCCAGTCTCGATGATTACCATCTAAAATTCGCCGCCAACACGCTTCGATTTACCTGTTCTGTGCTGCGTTGCTCTGTCGTGAGTATACTGGAGTCTTTGAGGCGATATCCCGAAACTCTCCATCGCCTCTTGGAAGATTTTTGACGTGAATTGTAGTAACCATCGTCCGAGTGAATTGTCTCTGTGACGCCAAATTTGTAAAATACCTCGTGGATGAGGAACTCGACGACATTCGAGGCGGTAGCTTCCTTCATGGCCTTCAGGAACACGAATTTGGAGATGGTCCACCACGATGAAAATCCAGGCATGACCCTTCTTGGACCTCTGATATTTCCCCAAGAAGTCGATATACAGCTTTGGAATGGCTGTTCCGTCTGGACTCTTTCCCCAATACCGACCTGCATCCGGAAATTTGGCGCCTTCGACTCCATGCAGACATCACATCCACGTACAAACTCGCGGACTTGGAGATGCGTATGCCTGGCCAGTAGAACTGTCGTCGGAGGATTTCCAGAGTCTTTCCCATTCTGCCATGAGCTGCTATTGGGTCCTTATGCGCACGGTCGACTATACTGTGGGATCAGAGTTCCCATTTTAACCTTCCATCGCATCGTCCAGATTCGCTCGAGACACTCTCTTGAAGATGAGACCATCCTCATCTTCAGGTCCGGCAGTGTCCTAAATTACTCTCCACATCCTTCACTAATTCAAGGTAATCTTCTCCAGCGAACTCGGTGGTTTCGAAGCCCGCAGCATCTTCTGTCGGGACCATCCAGCTCCTCCACACACCGCGAAAAGGTGTCTGCCACTGATGTTTGCTCCCTTTCCTGTGCTCGATGTTGAAGTGGAATCCTTGAAGCTGCAGTGACCACCTCGCCAACCGCACCGACAGATCCTTCATGGACATGAGCCACTTCAGGCTGGCATGATCAGTGATGCAGGAGTAACGGCATCCCTTCGACGTACGGCCTAAACTTGCGAATAGCCATTAGTGCTGCAAGACACTCTTTCTCGGTTACGGTGTAGTTAACGTGTACTTATTCATCTTGGCCGAGAAAAAGGCAATCGGCTGCTCTTGTCCGTCGTCATCTCGCTGGAAAAGCACCGCCCCGACTCCGAGGTGTGACGCATCGCACTGAATGAAGAAGCGCCTCTTGAAGTCCGCATGCACCAGGACTGGTGCAGTCGTTAACGCCATCTTCAAGGACTCTACGGCTAGCTGGGCCTCTGGGGATGAATGAATACTTAGAGTTTCCAGTTTTCTTCAGCGATTCGGTGAGCGGGGCGGCCAACGTCGCGAAGTTCTTTATGAACCGGCGGTACCATCCAGCAGTCCCAAACAAGCTCTCACCTCCTTCATTGATTTAGGCTCTTGCATCCTCCTGATTGCGGCTACTCGTCCTGGATCCATCCGTAGACGACCTCCACCAACGATAAAACCCAGGTATGTCAATGATTTGAAGCAAAACTTTGACTTACTCATACCAATGGTTAAACCCGTCCTTCAGGCCTTCTGCTACTCGACGAAGGTACATGAAATGGGTCTGGATATCTGCGGCAGCCATAGTATCAACAGATCATCTAGGTA